>JANTCA010004257.1:0-10320 GCA_024741275.1 Chironex yamaguchii | reverse complement strand
TTGGGACGTTTTACGGGCTTTTGGCCACAGAGGACAGAAAAATAACATTGAGAATTGATTTCTACGACCCAAATTTAGCCAAACAAGTTGAAAGCGAAAAAGGTGTAGGTCCACTTTAACTATTGACTTAAACACTCCGAATTTACCCATTAATAAGAGTCTTGCAATATGCCCTTCATTATTCATAAGAGTACAATTGTCTTATTACTTGATTAATGTCTTTACAAATAAGTTATCTCAGATTTCATCCCAAGAGTAGATATGTCAACAATTAGATTTTGAATAAAAATAGTTCAGAATACCATAGCCCATCTTAGGCTTAGAGAGAGATTATTCATTACAGGAAAACTTAAAATACTAAGAAATTTAATAAGTCCTTTGGAAGTTGATGTAGACCAACATATAATGATATTTGCTGACTAAGCTGATTAGATAAGACTATAATGTACTACTAAGGATCTCATAAAGCTTAGTACATTCATTAAATCCCAGCATTATGGCCAAAAAGGACAGTCCTATTGAATGGCTGTTTTCACCTGATGGATGAAAAAAATAGAAGTAATCAGTTTAAACCATCCTTTAAAAAGTGTACCTTTCCCTTTTTGCTCCTTTTGTTTCACTCTGTGATTGACTGCAGAATTAATTCAGATTTTTTTCTACTTAAAAAGCAGACACAATCAGGCAGAGATATAGAGGCAGTTGAAACAAAAAGTTTTTATCCCTTATCAAAAAGACAAAAGAGAAATAATGTTTTCCTTGCAAATGTTGAAAACATTCAACTTTCATATGTGAAAGGGAAATGATGGAGGAGGGTCCTTCCTTCCAATACACATGATCAGTCTTTTCATTGTTTGGGTAAAAACAGACATAAAAAACGAGAGTGTATTTCTACCCTCTAATACATGATACATATTTCACTTCCCAAACCCGTTATGGTTCTGTATTGAAATTTGTCATCCACACAATTTAGTTAAACTTAGTTATAAACAGAACATCCCTGTCATATTCATTTAAGAGAACATTAAGGAATTAAGATTTCTATAAACATTCTACAAATAAATATTAGAACCAGGCCGATAATCTTTGAAGGAAGGGACATAAATTTAACTAAGAAACTATTATTCTAACATATTGTCAAAAACAGTTGACATCTTCAGAGAAATTACTAGACATCATTACAGAAGTATATGTAGTATTTTAGTACAACGCATCACAAAAAGATAGAAAGAAGTGCAAAGGTGTATAAAAATATTGACTACGAATTAACAAGGTGGTAAATGTTGAATATACCAAATGAGAGTTTTAATGATAACAACTAAACTAAAAGACAAAGAAGGGATTTTTTAAAACTTTTCTTGTAATTCCAAACAACCTGATTCCATAGGGCAAGACAGCTAAGATAGCCATGTATACAGCTTACAGCATCCCACAAGATACACACACCCATCTGATGCTATGCACGTACAGTACACACATGCTCATAACCAAGGTCTCACGTCCTAATCTATCAAGTCTGCCATCTACTCTTTAAGCCTTTGAAATCACTGAATTATAGAGGTACAAGGAATGTCTTTAAGTGGAAGCACACTGTCCCCTTCCCAATAAATGTCATCAGTTCAAGTTACAAAGACCATTGTTCTCAATGCTGATGTCATCTGTGACTCTACTTCAGCTGTCATATATGTGTGAACCTGTTTTAATCTCAAGGGTCATGTCATCAGGCCATTCAGTTCAAAGTTTAGAAAGGAAGAAAGCACAAATCATAAGATTTTTGGCTTTTGTAACCTTAATCCTTACCCTATGAAATATTGCAAAGGTGTTTATTAGTTAAAGTCATGTCTCTTTCTCTGAAGATTATCAGTCTGATTTTAAAATGTATTAAGAGATTGCATTTTCCATTTGGCTTATCTATTGTTACTGAATTGCAAATATGTACATGCAAACTAAGAATGAAGTGTCTAGGTCAAGGCATTCAAAAATTAAAGCTCAAACAGACAAGAGGGAGACACATGACTGAAAACATTACTTTTCTATCTATGTACTTTCCTATCTAATTATTCTACTCATGAAATTATCATTGCTCTATCACAAACAGAAGACAAAATTACAAGAAAATTCATTGTCTCTATAGATACTGCTCTCAAACTACATCTACACACACCTATTATTCCTTCAACAGTACAAGACAAGCAGGTAGGCTCACAGAACATATATTGATTCCTAAAGTCAAATTATCTTATTCTGAGATATTGAAAATAAGGTGCTGCTGTATATGTAATAATAATGAGTCCATAAAGACACAAACATTAAGTCAAAATATGTACTTGTACACATGTGAATATAGACATACCTGCCCACTATGCTAAGTTTTCATGATATCCATACCTATTTAGTGAGTTATTGCATAATTTTCTGCATATTTTCTGTCAGGTAAACGTTCAGTAAAGTGGCTATAGAGACTGGCCAGTAACTGAGGTTTTAATAAATTGCCAGAACCATCATTGATGCAAACACATGACATATTAATACGGTGGGTACGAAACCAATTTTCCTACAGTGAAGGCCAAAACATGAAATCCAATTTGAATTTACAAAATTACTATTTGTAAACTTACAAACAGAAGTTCCCACTCTGGAACACACCACTATGGCTACTATTCTGCCATACTTGGCCAGTGTTAACTGTAGTTCTGTAAGTTGGGAGAACAGCAGCATTGGAGGCTTAAAAATTTCTAGTTAAACTAGAAGTATTCTGACTACATAGGAGCTTTTATTAACAAAATGGGTCATAACACAACCTGTATACCTTCAACAGCACTAGCAGAATCCACAAGCAGATACAAACGACATAAGACCTACATATTATCACGTTTCCATTGCATACACGGCAACCAGACTCGTTCTATTTATATGTACCCGGCTTCAAGTTCCTATCTAACACAGAAGTAGGGATGTCCTTTCTTTCAGTTAAACTTGACACTTCAGTTGGGTCATCCATAGTATTCAACAAACGTTGTCTTCTTTTTTCTAACGTACTCTGTTCTTGTACTCTTCCGCGCTTTTTATCCGAGATACTGCTTTCCACTACATACCCTACAGCCCCCACCACAATTGCAGCTGGAAGGACTAGATAAGGTGCGTATGCCCTCGCTGCTAGTAACAATGGCCACATTTTCTCTACTTTTGATCTGTCAAAACGTGATCCTGTCAGCAGAAAATCGATGAAAAGATGTGTCTTTTTCTCGGCGAGTCACAGGTAAACACGAGCGACAAAGAAATCTTAGTTCACTTTAACTTAAGACGTGATGGCAGTAAACGTTTGCGCAACTTTAAAAGTTCAGACTGATTCTTATACCAGGTAAAGATGACTGCAAATATTGATTGCCTTAATGCCCTTTCCTAATATCTTAACACACTCTGTGATGTTATAGATGACACTGTACTATTTGTTTAGATCGTAATACCTTAAGCGTGGGAGTAAGTTCCTTTCGGAGGCCACATTTTGTGAAATAGCCAACATCTAGGACGAAGCAACTAACTGTACCACCATTAAAGAGAATGAGATGACGTATTGGTCATAGCGTGCAAAACACAACATTCTCGATTGACCAGTTTTGCAGTGACGTCAAAGTCCGTTTGAAAGCGAGGTGCAATATTGAAAACGAGAAAAGTGATGTTCCAACATCTTTTCGCAAATAGGTGACAATGAGACTTAAAAATACTTCTTTAAAATAACGGTTTTAAGTTTCGTAAATTGTTCAAAAATGAGTGATAAGAAGAGGAAGAGATTTCTTGGGCGTCAATGTGCTGCGTATGGATGGATGCTAGAACACTTTTTACAACACCGATGGGACAGCAAGAGGCCTACATTTTTTACCATTTCCGCAAAAGAACCCCTACAAACTTCGCTGGTGCAATTTGATAAAAAGGGTTGATGGAAGAGATGATTTTCAAGTAACAAATGTTACTGTTGTTTGCGAGGAGCATTCGCCATTGAAGATTAAGCGTAATCCAAATCATTTGCTTTTAGTTGCTGGGTCTGTTCCTTCTTGAAATCTCTTTCAAGGCAGCACCACAACAGTCGAGCGCAAGTCGCACAAGCCTCTTTTGAACCATCGGCTACACTTGACAATTTCATCTGCTGGTCCTGAGCTACCTGTCTCTGTTGCTGCATCTGCCAACCTTGATTGTCTTCCTGATATCTTTCAAAATGCAGTCTCTCTCTGGTGGCAATTTAGTTTCAGGGTCAACACAAACACATTTCTCCTTTATCAGTTCAGCTGTGTAACTTCCTTCTGGCTCTGGTGAGGTTAATCATGAAATTATGAAAGTATTTGTTGAAGCCAATAATCTAAAGTTGGAATTTCAAGAATTGAACTCAAAGATCTTCATTGTGCAATCAAGTGGCCTTATTGGAATCACAGATCACAGAATTGAAGAAATCACATTTTTTCAATTGAAAAACTAAAAGCTGATGAAACTGCCACAAGGTTTTACAACGGATTCCCAAGTTTTTCTACCTTGGTGTTAACTTTTGAATATTTTTAACCAAAACTGTCTAGGATGCATTACTGGCGTGGTAAGCAATCATCTTCGACCTCTGATCTAAGATGCCATGGAAAATCAACCTTGAAGCCTAGTTGAAAGCGTTCTCTTTCTCTCCTAGAATAATTTATATTGGTTTTCGTGCGACTAAAAGTTGGCTTATTTATATCTGATTTATGTGACCGGTTTGGTATTTCTCCAGGCCAAGTTTCAATAATCTTCACAACCTGGATTTGTTTTTATATCATGAACTTGCAAGCTTATTTCCATTACAAGATCGTCTTCATAAAGATGTGCCATCTCAATTCAAAGATTTCCCAAAAACTATAATAATTATTGACTGCACTAAAGTTTTGATAGAAGTTCCATCCTCAATGAAATCACAATCTCAAACATGGTCAGAATATAAACACAATAATACATGGAAAGCTCTAGTAGGAATTTCTCCAACAGGATGCATTACATTTGTATCAAAGTTATTGTCTTGGAAAGTTCATGTCAAAGAAATAACATTCAAGTCAGGTGTGTTATTACTTCTGGAGGATGGTGACAATGTCATGGCAGATCATGGGTATGATATCCAGGATATTCTTCCTCTAGGTGTCACTTTGAAGCCCCAAAAAGTCGGCTTATTGCAAAAGAAACTGACGAAACTGCCTGTCTTTCTAGTGCTTCAATAAGTTCTTCAGTTCCACAACAGTCAATGACCCTAAATCCTCCAAACACACGACCCCCTTTCCTCCAAGGAGTAGTGATTGAAACCCATCCATTAATATTAGTTAAAAACTCAAGTTCATTCTACTAAAATGTCGTTTATATTTCGAGAAGAGATCAGTGGTATGTACTTCCACTAGACCAGTGTTTCTCTACGGGGGACTACTGCCCCCCAGTGGGCATTGAAGCATCCTAGGGGGTAATTTGGACAAAGGAGGAAGTAGGGGACCAATTTGGACAAATGGGGGTAGTAAGGGGGAATTGACGATAGTACTTAAAATCTTAAGTTTAGTTAATAAGAAAAACCTCCTTGATTTCTGCCATGCCTTTTAAATTGATATTGTGCTATTGTTTCATGAGTGCTGCTTTGTCCATGTGTTCTAAAAATAACAAGCTGGATTTCCCAGGAATAAATAGTGCTGATTAGTTTATTTACCACTGCGCAGTTTCTGGGGCGTGTGACCGCATTCAAGGATCAGGCGTTTGATTCTTCTAGTTATTGTTTCACTGAGAATCTTCCTGTGTGGCAGCAGCTTCAGGAAAGTAATATTTGTCTCATAAGCAGCATTTTAGAGTCGTGGTTCATAATTCTCGTTGAATACCTTATCTTTTGGTATGTCAATGAAAGATAGCAGTCAACCTCTTGGAATGAAGAGAAAGGAGAGCAACAAAAAGAAAACTCGGCAATATGACGTGAGTTATTTAAAGCTTGGATTTATTGAATCCCCCTCCGACTTGTCCCAGTGGATGTGCCTTTTGTGTGGGAACACATTCTCTAATGAGAGCATGAAGCCATGCCGTTTGAAGGAACATCTTCATAAATTGCACCCAAGTACAGTAGATGCTGACTTTACGAAAATGAAAGATGACCGAGAGAAACAAGCTTCCATAAAGTCGATGTTCAACAAAAGGGAGGTTAGACTTGAGAAGGGTTTACTAGCGTCATATAAAATATTGCTCCTCATTGCAAAAGCTGGCAAGCTGCATTCTATTGGTGAACAATTAAATTTTACCTGCTGTTAGAGAAGTAATTGAGACAGACATGGATCAGTCGTCATCAGCAGCTATAAGTGCAGTTCCCATAAGCAACGATACAGTGCAAAGGCACATTGATGAAATGGCAATCGACGTAAAATAGCAACTGACAGACATTTTGTCGAGCACGAAACACTCTCTTCAAGTGGATGAGTCAACTTTAAGAGACAACGAAGCCCTTTTATTGGGATATGTGCGCTTTGTTTACAAAGGGGAAAGCAAGGAAGAAATGCTGTTCTCAATTTCTTTCTCTACAGATACGCGAGCCTCAACTATATTCGAAGCAGTAAAACATTTCTATGAGGTGAATGAAATACATATGGATAATATAATCCAGTGTGCGACAAATGGAGCTCCTGCAATGGTGAGAGAGCATCATGGGTTTATTGCTTTAATGAAACGGGAGGTACCAGGACTAATTGCTATCAATTGTGTTTTACATAGACACCATCTTGCCAACTTGAGTGCAGAGTTGCATGGGACTCTGGATTTTGTCATCAAATGTGTTAAAAACAACAATTGCCGCAGACAACTCAGCCAGTTCCCCAATCTATTGAACAAAAATGTAACGGAAGAAGAGTGCATGAAATACTCATCACATCTCGAGAACTTAAAAGCAGAATTGACTGAATGTTTTGAATGATTTGATAGATCTGAATGTTCCCCATTGGGTTTCGCGGCCATTGACGTTTGATATTGATAACGATGTTCTTATTGAACTTCAAGAAGATATCATTGATCTTCGGTCTGATGATGAGATCAAAGCTTTGTTTTCTGATGAAAATTACTGTGGCCTCTGGTGCTATGCCGCAGAAAGGTTCCCAGCGTTATGGAAGTCAGCAATGATTTATGTTTTGAGTTTCCCGACATCATACCTTGTTGAACAGGGACTCTCTGCTGTAGTTGAGATCCTCACTATGAAGAGAAACAGACTCACATTCCCGAAGCGCGGTAACTTGACATTATTTCTCACCAAACTATCACCAGACATAAGAAGTCTGACACGGCAACATCAAGCACAACCTTCACACTGAATTTTTCTGAGTTTAAAGGACCAATCACAATTGACGTTGATCGACGAGAGAATTTAATTATGATATATAAATGCCTACTTGCCAACAACAAACATCTATGATAAATTGGTTTAATTTTGTAAGGGGGGAGGTAAGAATAATATTGCTGAATATTGGTTGATGTCAACTATGAAAGTCACAAGGATTTATCTTGAATGTCATTTACGGACATGTAAAAATCTCATTATCAAATTATGAATGTTGTTAGGACTGTTGTTGATGATATGAATTCATAAACAATATTGCTCTTCATTTTTGTTTTCTTTCTACTTCAGGGGTACATGTGAATTTCGGCAAATAGGAAAGTGGGCAATGGCTGGGAAAGGTTTGAGAAACACTGCAATAGACCAAAGCTAGGGGATCATCACTTTTGTCGTTTTCACGCCTCGCTTTCAGACAGCATATGACGTCATTGTCTATTCTCAAATTTCGTATACTCAACGATAATTAGATATAAATACAGAGGTGTTGTGGGCCTCCTGGACGAGAGGGGGAGGGGGGAGGGAGCAAGAAGAAAAGGTTTCCTACAAACCCTTTGGACTCACGCATGATTATAGAGCTAATTTGAAACAATATGTGCTATTGAAGATCTAGAATGGGTGGAGCAAAACGTTGAGTTTGAAAAAGTGCTTTAACTACAAATAAGTCATCCTGTACAGAGAACCCAATCCACTGTGTACAGAATGTCTGACAGAATGAACTGAAATTATCTTAAAGTAATTATATGGCAAAGGTGTGATCAACGTAACGAAAATATACAGACAACTTTTGGTTGTTTTCTTCGATTTTGAGATTTGGAACGAATTTTGCAAAACATTTCGATTCCATGCTTACAATATTACCAAACAGTATGGAAGATCTACAAATGAGCACAAAGTTTCGATTGGAAAGCAGAAAAAAGTTAGACATTCGTTACATGTAGCTAGGATATTTGCATACTTTTCTTTTTATACATTTTTCACTTGCTTTCTGTATGATATTACTTGGAAGATACTGGAGTATTTCTAAACACTACAAAGAGTTGAAAAACATGGTTTTTGAAATTTCAGTTTTCACCAGGGCTCAGTAAGAAACATTAAGACGCAAGAAACTCATAAGAGGTTAATCTCCAGGCACTCAAACTCAATTAATTAAACTGTCGATGCTGCCTCATAAGAATATTTGTACATTATAGGAATACATACCAACTTCAAGCAAATGCGTCAGATATGAATACTGTACTGTGTAAAAGCGTCTTGAATGAAAAATGTCCTGAATCCGTTGGCAGAAAAAATGGAACAGGAGACGCGAGCCAACATTCACCTTGAGAGCGAGCAGCTGGAACTTCGTTGGTGCCAAACTGAAATCTATTCAGTATGATCATGATGGTTAAAGAGAAAATGATAAACGGGAGTTATATATTTCCGATTGCTTTACGAATTCATTTTCAAATTTCCGTCAACATGTAAGTTATTGAAATTCCTCTTGCATATAGGTTTCAAGAGACTTTCAAAACCCAGACATTATTAGCATCTAGATATTAATGTGAAATTTATTGTACGGCATCAAAATTTCCCCGAAACCAATTTTTCACAAAGGGAACTTGGCATACGTAAGCAATTTGACTGTTTTTAATTCAGTATTCTAGATAATCTAAAGTTTTGAAATCATCTCCATTAATTCAACTTAACAAACAATCTTAAATAATTGAATAATAGAGACAAAGATAATTTGTTTACTGTTAAGACTAACAAACAAGATTTTTCAGGTGTGCATCAAAAATCTTATTCAATAATTTTTTTCAAGTGTATAGTCCTCACAAACCAATGTTTCAACACCTAAAGTTTAAAAGACAAACATATTGGGAAGGATTTCTTTGAGAGAATCAATTTAGACAGGTGATAGAGAGTCCCAAGCATATTTTGGACAAAATGAATGTGCCATTGTATTCAAAAGAAGACCATGCAAAGTACAAAACATAATACATAAAGCATGTGCTCTATTTCCTCTAAAAAATTTTATTGTTATTTAAAATTTTATTGTTATTTAAAAATTTTATTGTAATTTAAGGAGTGTTTTTTGTTTTATATTTTATAAGGACCTCTTGTTTGCTACAACATTTTGTATAAGGAAGTACCTGTTTACTTGTTGTAAGATTGGAATTGATGAGGAGATATAATTCCAAGATTTGTACAGTTTTGGGTGCCTGGGAATGGATGTTTTGAACCAACCATCGTGCATAACAAGACATTTGTTAAAAAAAGAACTTACAAAGGCGAAAAAGACACAGGTGAACCGTGAGAAGCAAGTAATTATCACCCGTTCAGCACTGAAATCGAATATAGACGAAAAATTGTTACCTTCCGTTGTGGTATTCTCAAGAGCAGCTGTTTTTAATGCCAGGAACGATGTTACAACAACACAGAGAAAAAAACTGGAAAATCTATCGAAGGCTCAAAACAGTCCATTGTTTAAGATTCAGGACTCTGTTCAATTACTAAACATAGACGTTGTGCCAGCAAAATACGTCTTAGACACGTTATCGATGGGCCCAAGAAACTTCATCCTCACCAAATTTGATCCAAAGGAGTTTTTAGCAGAAATCGATATATTGCTTAACAAATTGAAACATCCTGATGTGTCGAACAAAACTATCAATGACATCAATATCGCCACATTAAAATACGTAAAGAATTGTTCCAGACAAAGTGTACCACGACAGAACTTTTGGCGATTCCGTTTGATAAAGGGACTGGCATATGTGTGATGAAGTCAACCACCAATGAACAAAAACTGTCAGATATCCTAAATCTATCTCAATTCAAGAAATTGACCATGAGTAGAGAGAATGCAAAGGAGTTCTGTTTGAAAGAAGAAGAAGCATTAATTCGGCACTCAATAGTTTACATGTGGATGAGAAGATAGATGAAAGTCTGTTCAGGGAAATGAAATCAGTTGGTAGTCAATTACCGAG
>JANTCA010004256.1:0-10320 GCA_024741275.1 Chironex yamaguchii | reverse complement strand
AATTAATCATCTTTGATTTTGATTAATGATTTGGGCCCGCGTTCTCGACTGGCTAGGAAAAGACCGTTCTTTAGTAAAGAGATACGCTCCTTCTAGGTAGAAAACGTCGGATGAAGTCGTTGATAATAAACGTCAATACAGGGCTTTTTAATTTTTTTAAAACTAGTATTACAAAATAAGTAAACTTCAAATGAATCAAAGAAGAATGGATTTAAGATGTGTATTTGGCCTTGAGAACAAGCGCACAGTAAAACAAGAAAAAAGTGCGCAATAAAGCAAGAAAATAGCGCACAATAAAGCAAGAAAAAAAGCGCACAATAAAGCACGAATATAGCGCACAATAAAACAAGAAAAAAAGCGCACAATAAAACAAGAAAATAGCGCACAATAAAACAAGAAAACAAGCGCACTATAAAACAAGAAAATAGCGCACAATAAAACAAGAAAAAAGCGCAAAGTAAAACAGGAAAAATCACACAATAAAACAAGAAAAAAGCGCAAGATAAAACAAGAAAAAATCACACAATAAAACAAGAAAAAAAGCGCACACTTAAACAAGAAAATAGCGCATAATAAAACAAGAAAATAGCGCACAATAAAACAAGAAAATAGCGCACAATAAAACAGGAAAAAGGTGCACAGTAAAACAAGACAAAAGGCGCACAATAAAACAAGACAAAAAGCGCACAATAAAACGGTCGTGTGATGCCACAGCCATTGTCGTACTAAGGCGACATGATATCATGCCGATATGATGGGTTTAAAGAAAACACAGATTACTCCATGCCGGCACGGTTTGATGCCAGTGTCAAATCTTACCGACATGCTTCCGACATCGTGTAAACGGGATCAGATGAATTGATGATCTTGTAAGACAAGTGTCTGATTTCAATGAACATTTTTATCTTGTGTAGTTATCTTTGATCCGGCATGTTTCTATGGGCATGACGAATTTGATTTGGCCATTGCAATGATGTTTGGAGGGTTTAACAAGGAATTCTTCACAGCATACCATGAATTGATTCCAAAGAAGACTGGGTTCCAAATGCGAAACAAGTTGTATACGTTGTTTCATTATCTAAATCATTGGTAAGTGTATTGAATTATCAAACAAGAGTGAATGCTAACTCAACGAGCCCGTTTTGGGAAATAATTTGTCGAAGATTATATTATTATGTAAAGTTTGATAAGCTTTAGCATAAAATGGGATAAAAGTTATGTGAGATGAGCTTATACGGTATGGTATGATATCACATTATATGACAGAGTATAATGTGACATGATATATAATTTAACATGATGTAATATACAGTGTTATTCTATTATATGACATGTAACAGAATATGATATAATTTGGTATATTTAATATAAAGTGATGTATAATATTCTATTTGCATGTATAATATGATATTCCATTTTGTACTATTATATGGTGTGATATGATGTATCATTCCATTTCACAGAATATGATGAAATGTGATATTATGCAATATGAAGTTATATGACATACTATATTTGCATACATATAATATGCAATTATCTTTGACATGACAGAATATGTTATAACATTGTGTAATATTATTTGATATGACATAATCTGATCTGACATCATATGACATTGTATGATATGTGATTTATACTGTATGATATGTGATACTATGTATCAAATAGTGTATCACTTGTTCTTTGTTGTAGGAATCACTTCGGGACAAGTTACCGGAGTCAGAGTATAGCCTTGTTTAAATCGTTGGTTACACATGGTCAATAAACTCGTCCTGCATAGAAGTATTGCTTTTACTACTTTGATGTTCGATTCCTTTGCTGAGACATGGATCGTGTAGCATTATTTGCTTTCGCAAGGAAAGTATTTTTACCTCACATCAGGCTATGGATAGAAATTGACTGGTACTTTTGTCTGTTGACCAATGTATATTGATTTTCATAGTAATCCATGTGCCATATTCATAACAAGCCTTTGTGATGATCGTTAGTTTGTTACAGAGAGGTCAACTAGGAAGCAAGGCTGCGATTAGTATGTGTTGTGTGATGGGCAGAGGTAGACGAGACGGTTTTGTACAGGAACAGAAGTAAAGTGATCATTTATGACGACCTGGATTCCATGCTGCGACAAAAGGATTGTTATTCGCTAATACACAGACAGCACGTTACACGGGTGGATTATGAGGGTTACGTGGATATGCATGGGAAGTTAAACTTAGTAGGCAGCAAGTCACATTTGCAGTTGGGAGACCCTGTTTTCAAGCATAGGTGAGCGTAGTTGTAACCTATTTCTGTTCTATGTATTTTGCCACTCAAATGTCGATGAAGGTTTAAGCTAAACATCCGATTCTTTCGGACAAAACCATGTTGTGATTGACAGCTACATGGATATCTCATACCTACGTGTTCTCCCAGACGTTATCTGATCTTTTGTAATTTAACTGCAATGCACGTGACACAAACGTCAGACTATTTCCAGTCTTCTTTTCTCCGTTTTGATGCTTTCGACATACCAAACTAACATGGTCACTATTTCAGGTTTTACTTGGGAAACAACGATGACAAATAACGTCATACGAGCAAAAAAAGTCAGGTTAACTGAAGCAGAACAAGAGTCATATTTCGTAAACTTCATTTTTACCCGTACTCTCTGATAACTCTAAAAATCTTAAATAGTATTTATCATATGCATTATTCTAAGCATAAGTTCACCAACGTTTGCTGTCGTCAATAAATGCAAAACGAATAGTAGTTTGCTTGATTTTACGGTCCCATGATAAAATCGCATTCATTTTTGTCAATGTGAAGTTTCAACTACAACTCGAGATGTTTAAAGCCTCTATTGCTAGCAAAGTGCTTACAGTTACCTTTGTCCAAAATTATGCAAATTTACATTGCTTTTAGGGCCATATCTGAACATGCCCTGTAAATATGACTTCGTACACCTTGTCTCATCCTAGGTCGGTAATTGTGCAATTGTTATGTAAGTTAAACCTAAACACCTTAGACCATATTAAACTAGAAGAGGACGGTCGAATCAAAACAAGAACGTCAGAAATGTATAGAATCTATTCTGAATGTCATCAGGGAAATTTCCGGAGGTCATACACGACAGCTTTTGATTAGCTCAAGTTTGCAAAACGAAACCTACCTTCAGGCTTAAGATATCCTATTATTGTTTATTTCGTATTCATTTTTTAACGTATGATAATATTTTAATTCTAAAATTTTTAAGGTCAGAGACCCTGAAATACATTCCCTTGCTGAACAAAGCAAGTTACTGAATTCTTGCACACTTCATTTGGCCTGCAGTGTTACTTTCTATAATTAGCTCTTACACCAAATGATTCATCCTTTAACGAGGACCGGAAAGTATCACGTGAACAAATGGGGTCCATAGAGGGAACCAAAGCTGTAATTGGCATCCTCATGGGCACGCTATGGCCAACAATACTTGGCCATATAATCAAAGCAGGACAACACCTTATGGCAAAAGGAGCTGCTGATTTCTTGAACCAACCTGCATTGCCACCGGCAGCCATAGCGTGCCTAAGTGATGACGTCATGAAACATCATACGTCATGAAACATCAAACATCATGAAACATCATACGTCATGAAACATCAAACGTCATGAAACATCATACGTCATGAAACATCATACGTCATGAGTGTCTAACTTTCGATCATATATTCGTGAAGAGCTTCAAAAATAGGATATATAATATCAATATAATTATTGTATATTATTATTAATATATAATATGCTATTCAGGTCAATGCCGAGGAACATTGCTAGAGACATGGCAACTTGAAGATTTAGTTTTTCTTATAAAACCAGTATGTTGCTGGTTTGGTTGATGAAATTATGAACCAGACTGGAATTATAGCACTTTTATAGGAAATGAACTGACTATTCATTTGGCATGTCTCTGATACGTTCTTAAGGATTTTGTAAATTTCACATTTGAAGCCATTTTTATGCACTTTTTAAATACGTGATAATTTTTAGGAATTGTAAAATTGGATTTTTATGGCGTCATCGCTTAGGGCATCGCTCGATTGTTTTAAAGAATGACACCTTTGTTGTTTTGGTGTTTTTCTGATGAAGCATCTGATATAAGTTGGTAAAGTGATAAAAATCTAAAGTATTTATTCTCCTTGTAATACCTTGAATTAGTATCGCCTAACCCAGTTGTAGGCAACGTTTTGTTTTCGGGGTTTTTTGTAACCTAAGGAGTGGCCTTAAAAATGTGGTTCGTGATAAACCTGGGCGTCAAACAAAAACACTGATGGTTAAATTTGCTAGTATATGACCCAAGCCTTAAACCAAATTCCTGTTGACACCAACCACGATGACTGAAAATTGGAATTTCGTAGCGTCCTAAAAATTGCAAAGCGGGATTAAGATGTAAAAATATAAATTAAACAAAACTGGACCAGCCAGAAGTCAGCAGTACGAGGGTAGGAGAGGATGTGTAGGGACAAGGGAAAAATGGCGCCTCATGTTACATCAATGGCGAATCTCATAATGCAAATTGGGTTCCCTAGCTAGTAAGAGAAATGCGCTTCGAGGGTAGGATGTGGTCTACGGTGCGTAGCTTGCCGACTGTTCGTTTAAACGACCCCGCGTGATAAATACCCTATATCCGTTATGCTTGAAGGATATTGATTTGTTGCATTCGTATTGCACTACACTTGAGAAAGTACATTACACGTGAGATAATGAAGGTGTATTTGTATGAGTTTACATCAATGTAAATGACAAATGCTACTTCGAAGTAAACATCCTGTCTATCAGTTGTTTTTTATTTAAGTTAAAGCCAATGATTACAATCGTTAACCCACTTGGAAATGCCACAAATAAAGGTCAGAGAGATAAATTATTCCATACGTTTCCATCATCTAATCACCTTCAATGGAAACTTGTCTTCATTCAAAACTCTTGTAGTCGACAACACATTTTCGTAGGCTGAGATTGCAAATGTGTAATTCAGGACCACAGTCACAGTCGGCATTATGTCGGCAATCTAAATCACACGAACGTTTGTAAATCTGAAAGAAAATAGTATAAAAAGAATTGAGGATACACGATCTGAACTTATGGCATGTGCAGACATTGCTGTAAAGGTTTCAAGTAGAAGAGGAAAAAGAGGCACCTTCTTTGCCAAGTGTAATCGGCGCCCACTTGACAGTGAGACCACGAGATCTGTTTAACAAATTATTACTTTTCTGAACTAATTTTCAATAATATACAGTAAACTCACGATACGTCGAATTCCCGACAACTCGAACATTCGCCAACTTGAACTGATGTTACATGCCTCTTGAACCTTGCGCAACACTGTCATATAAAAGTACCCCCGAAAAACTGGAACATTCGGCAACTTGAACTGATTTTACATTCGTCTTGAACCTTGCGAAACACTGTCATAAACATACCCCGGAAAACTCGAACATTCTCAATCTGGAACCATTTTTGATTCGTAGGTACGCTAACTATTTAAGAGGAGGACAAAATATATACTCGCACTAGTGTTTTCTGTGATTTGATTAAATCAAGCTCCTGTTTCAGAACTGATACAAATGTTTTCAGTCCCGTAATATACGGACTGTGAGAAACAATTAGTCGTTCTCCATAGGATTTCGTGGGAAATCGCGGCATCTCAGTTGTGCAGATTATTGCATGCTTTGATCTATCTAAAATGGACGTTGTCGCTATTAGACATCAACACACGTGTCAAAGTTTCGTTTCTCCACCTAATTGAATGCACTAAAATTTTGTTGAACACATTGTTTCTCTTGTTTATATTTTCAAATATTTGCGAAAATAATGATGTCTTGAAATTGGTGTCTTAATACCTTTTTGTGTGCCTCGAACATAAAATCTTAGCTGTTACGTTCAGAATTGAGTGCAGGAAATTTCTCCAAAATTATTGATTCAATATAGATTGAATTTCAAGGTTCTATGTGGATCTACCCTAATCACTTTAACTATTAGCAAAGAAATGGCTACGTGCCATCACATGCAACAACACGCATTGTTGGCTTTTAGCATTCTTGCTGCAATCTTCCCACGAAGGCCTGCATCTCCAATATTGTACCTCTTACCATTTACTTACGCGATGTATTTAGCTTCAGGATGACTTTCTAGAAGGGAAATATAGTTCTAGTAAAATATCAAGTGTCTCTTTTTCGTACATGGGCAAGAATATATGTACCATTTAGGTATGCATATTTATCAACAGCATTTTCCAAAAATTTGTTCAGCATCGAGCCATATTTACAGATGAGGAGATTTTGGAAGCCGTCGTGGATGAGAAAAACTGTAATAATGCTGGCAGTGATAAGGATGACGTTGTTGATGATCTATTGGAAGATTCGTCGTGCCCGAAAGCAATCGATGTTGAAATGTATTGCAAGAATGCATGGTATTCAGCACGTCTTGCAAGAATGCATGGTATTCAGCACGTCTTGCAAGAATGCATGGTATTCAGCACTTATGGTGACAAAATGCAACGAACCCTGCAAAGAATCACTGCGTTAGTGGAAAGCGAACTAAAGAAAAATGTAAACAAAAATTATTAGAAAGGACAACCGTGAACAAGCTAGTCGCAACCAAGCTATTTGGTGTCAGATCACGAGAAGCTTAGAAATGATTAGGATTTCGTTGATGCACTAATCCTCTACCAAAACATCCTCTTGAGCAACCCATGTGTTGCTTCGTTTAAACTGGTTTATAAATATTTCATTTTAATTCCAGCTGCTTGGTTGTACGTTAAAGCCAAGTAGAATAGGACTAGAGACCGCACGGCCAAGGTGTTCAGCATTTTGAAGTAGGCTTGACATAATTGCACTCTCGTCTGCTCTTTATGGAAATATTGCAAACTCAGTCCTAATAAAGTAGTTTGTTGTAGTTGTAGTTTGTAAGACGATTGGTACCATGTTCTCAAGCATAAGCCTCAATTGTCTTCACATTGAAAGTTGGCTTAAATTAGGAGCTTAGTGGGGGACCCTTAAGTTGTTCAAGGAGGGTTAAGACCATATTAAAATTTTACAAACTGACTGAGCTATATTCGAACTAACATGTTGTGCTGACTGGATAATAGCCGTGCCCAATAATCTTCTATAAGCACTGCTAATTTCTCCCAGTAAACCTATTGCCCTCCAGCCCAAAGCCAAGGTAAAGTCAGCGTGGAGACAACTTCCTTGCACGTTCAATTCAGTTGCTTTTTTCAGTTGTACACTGCTGAGGCCACCTTTATGATACAAAGTTATGTTTTGCTTTCGTTAATATTATTTAAACCTCTATCTGACCTAGTTGACCGTGAAACGTGCTGCAAGTCAATTACATTAGGGAATAGACGAAGATACTTCAAAGGAAGTGGTAGCATAATGCCACCATCTCGTTGAAAACGCATTGTTGAATTTCTGGTTCTTTTCTCCTCGAGACCAGCTGAGACCTCACGTCGAGTCTCCTCGCCATTTTTGTGTCCAAATCTGTTTCTTATGACCTTGACCTAATAATTACCTCGTAGCAACGCACGTATAAGTTCCACGCTATACTATTATTAAGATCCTAATTCTTGTATTTCTCATCAGATTTGATAACTTACAGCTGAAATTTCATATCATGATCACAAACAGCTCGAACATATTGCATGAAATAAGTAAGAGAATTAGATGATAGCAGCCTTGGAAGCACTTGCTTTCCGTGTGTATACCTTTTCTCTCAAAATCCTATTGCTAAGCACACATTTGATAAACATATTAATCATATAAACACTAGGCTTCATAATTAAAGTGTAATGGAATGGTATTGCTGACTTATTGTCTTACGTTGAAGTCCAGCCTGCCACGTGAGCTAAACAGGTCAAGAAGAAGAGGTCTGATGACTATCAGTGATTAAAGCCCGATCTCCACTCTTAATATCGAGTGACTGTCCGTTGGTGTATAGCCTTTACAAGCGGCATTTATAAGTTTATTCCGATTGCCTCTCACATTTTCGTTTTTAAGGCGTCTGACGACAAACAGTTCGATTTCTTTCACCTGTTTGTCACATCTTGTCTTCCTAGATTTATTACTTTCAATATCATTGCAGAAAGATCTTAGTCAAACACCTACTTGTTTATCGATTAAATGAAAGCAGCTGACAGTAAGAAACACTAATATAGCCAATCGTTTTGGATTAAACTTTTCCTCCCTCCTTCATCATGTCTAAATTGGTTTCTTATGACTATAATTCTTCTTGATCCAATTATTACCTCGTAGCAACGCACGTATAGGTTCTGCGCCATACTGTTATTAACATCCTAATTCTTGTATTCCTCATCAGATTTGATAACTTACAGCTGAAATTTCATATCATGATCACAAACAGCTCGAACATATTGCATGAAATAAGTAAGAGAATTAGATGATAGCAGCCTTGGAAGCACTTGCTTTCCGTGTGTATACCTTTTCTCTCAAAATCCTATTGCTAAGCACACATTTGATAAACATATTAATCATATAAACACTAGGCTTCATAATTAAAGTGTAATGGAATGGTATTGCTGACTTATTGTCTTACGTTGAAGTCCAGCCTGCCACGTGAGCTAAACAGGTCAAGAAGAAGAGGTCTGATGACTATCAGTGATTAAAGCCCGATCTCCACTCTTGTTATCGAGTGACTGTCCGTTGGTGTATAGCCTTTACAAGCGGCATTTATAAGCTTATTCCGATTGCCTCTCACATTTTCGTTTTAAGGTGTCTGGCGACATTGCTAAGCACACATTCGATAAAATATAAATGACATTACAAAGTTTCGCCTACATTATTAGGCCAAGGTCCAACGTACTGTGCTAAGCAACGTTATAATTAACAGTTAACGCTTTAATTCTTCAGAAGTCGAAGCGTTATCAGAAGCGTCGTGGCTGGCGGGGGCAGGGGAGGCACGGGGGGCACGTGCCCCCTCTAGCAATGGAATTTCGGAAAATTTCGGAAATTTATGATCCTTTCGGCTTTTGAGCAAAAATTCCAACCTTGCAGACTTCTGTCGTGCATTCCGGAAGCCGGATAATTTGAACTCAGATCACAGGTTGGCCGAAAACAATAGCTATCACTATCAATCAATTACGTGAATCCAATGCTAGGGCCATATGTTATTATGTGTTTGAGCAGTCAGATGATGTGATGTAATTTTGTTTTGCGTTTGTCGCTGAGAACTCTATGATGCCTCCGAAAAAACGACGAAAAATTGAATGTTTACACTGTCATCAAATATTTGACGACGATCATCGAAAGAGACACAACAAAAAAGCTCATCCGCTGAGATTGAAGAAACGACAGCATATACCTTTCAAAGATGCTGGTCCCACTCTAGCACATCCATTCGAGGTAAGAAATGTCATCACCGGTTTTCCATTATTCATATACAACACGTATTTTTATTCTCTTATAACAACCTTTAAAATTTGGGTTAGGACTGAAAGTTTCTTATCAAAATATTAGTATATTTTGAATGCTTAGAGTTTCTAATGAGTTTCTCAAAGATGTCTTGACATTCTTCAGAATCACCTCCTTTTTAAAGCGAATTTTTCAATAAATTATTTTCTGAAACCTTCTAAAGTTTCGAACTTACTCGATACTATCTGATTAACATGAAACGGCAAGCTAGTCAACATAAATTGACATGTTTTTTAATGATTTTATGAAAATGAAATTGCCAATGATCGTCTTCTTCCTTTGTAGAGTTTTCTAAATCTTTTCAACGTAATTCTTTACCACATTAAAACGACTGACCTCACATATTTGCAATGAGAATGTTCATTTCCCTTTATGTTAGTATCGAAATCTTATATCTTTTTCAGGTTCGTTCGTGCTCCTCCACCTGCAACATGCTCACTCAAATAACAGCAAGCACTGTACCTACACAAGAATCATCAAATGCAAGTATAGCAGTAGAAGAACAGGAAGGAGCGACTTCTGGATCAACTACGAGCTCCCAATCTCAGTTTCTGACTGAAGAGGAAAATCGTCCGTCATTGGAGGATGGAAATAACCAACATTAACCCAAAGTTCATGATGGAGAACAAAGCCAGTCATCAATGTTAGTGAGAACGACCTCATCCAAAGAAGATAGATCGGCTATTGATGAAAATAGAGATGAAACTTCTACCAGTACCAGCGAATCTCATGATGCCAGAGAAGTTGAAACACAGGATAAAAATGATAACATGGCGGAAATGTCTGACCCTACTTCATTCGTTAAGAAAAGGCTGGATCCGGTTCTGCAACATAATTTGATTATAAAAGGTGCAAATCAGCCGAAAGAAAAGGA
>JANTCA010004255.1:0-10320 GCA_024741275.1 Chironex yamaguchii | reverse complement strand
ATTAATGAATTGAACATTATAATTTTCTGCAAGATCTTGGCAAAGGGCTTTATATTTGTTCGATTTTCTCTGATAATGTGAATTAGGATTTGTTTCAAATCCAACAGTTAATTCCAGTGCTTCCACTGAATTACTACATTGAATCATCATATCAGGGCGTATCAGGGCAACAACAACAATGTTGATGATTTCTAAATAATTTTCAAGCAGTTCGCAAGTGTTTTTGTTTAGGCAATCAAATACGATAGTACACGTTTTCCTCTCAGTCAGGTTCGATACTGTTGGAACTCGTATTCCGTCTTTCAAGTGTTGAGGCGTTCGTGTTCGTTCCCCCTTTTCAGTTTTTAATAAGGTAACGCAAGTGACAAAGTAGCGCATTACCTAAACATTGACAATGCCATCGTTATGTGTAATGTTTCATTTGCATCCGATTTCAAGCTTATTTCTTCTTATCACGTTTACTCTGCTTGCAGCCTTTTTACAGGTTTTATCAAAAGGTAGAGAGTGTCAAAGCAGGATCTAAATGTACTCCACGATATTTGTGACTTCTTGTTAAGTTGATGTCCTTTCCATTTATTTCAAGTTACTTCCCAACTAGCAGACTTAACTTCTTGCCAGTCCCCGACAACATTGACTCCGTTTTGCCCTTGCTTAAATTTAGAATCAGTTCATTTTCATTCAGCCATTTGTAAACACTGTCTTGATTCAATCTTCTTTCTTGTATCATGTACACTCTTGAATGATACGAATCGTACTCATAGGTGATGATCGAGGAAAGCTTCAGGTATTCACTATATCGTTCATAAGTAGAAGAAAAAGTAAGGGTCTTATTATTGAGCTTTGGGATACTATTGTATAGACTGACCATTTGAAATACTTCCATTCAAAGTTGTACAGGGTCTAATCTAAGCAATGCAAGAGGCGGATGTAAAAGATGGCAAAGCTGACAGGAGAAATGGTTGCTGTCAGAAATCTGCTGAGATAAAATAAATTTTGAAAACAGCAGAAGACCTCTCTGATTCAGTTGACACATTTCTCACCTATGAAAGCCCACTGCACTGGACAGAAAATTCATCGAATTAAGTGATTAAGTGTATAAGACTCTCATCAACGCTGTGTGACCCTAAAAATCTGGAAGTTCCATCCTCATCCTAAATCTGTTTTGCAAACCCTCATCTGCACACCTCACCTCTTCCTTAATGATTTCTTCCAACCTTTACCCATTCCTAGATGTTGACCAATCCCTCTGCTATCATCCCTTCTGCCTAGATTCAAAACAGTAGAAAGGACTATGTGCAGTCTTGCAGAACTCTTCTACTAATTGTGCATGGATTTAATCCTTTATCCATAATATTGCCGCTTGCTTCATGTATAATAAACAAATAAATAATCTATCTCGCCAGTCTATCTAAGATCTTTGAAGAAAACTGGCATCTTAACCCAACCCACTCTATCAAAGGCTTTCTCACAAAGTAGACTTAGACTTCCTTTCCATGGTCTAATACGCCTTTATTAAGTATATGCAGGACTCCGATTGCATCTCCAGTGCCACAGTCTCATGTCAAATGAAATCCGCATTAACATGAAATAGTTTGGATCTCGAGCGCTCTTGAACTGCACTATGAAATTTTACTTTGAAATTGTTGGGGGAGCGTTCTCGCTTCTTCCCTAGTATCTGCCACCATTTTTAATGTACTATAATATCATTTGACAATGAACAAGTGCTTAAGCGTTCTTTATGTGCTATTATGTAATGAATTGTCATTATTCAGATGGTCAACCTGGCAAAGCCGATTAACTTGTAAAACCTAAAAAGAGTTTTGCAGATATCAAAAGCGTCTCTGCTATTATAGAAAAAAGCTTCGTTGCATTCGATCGTATTTTGTCATTTGCTCTAGATTAGTTAGATTCATCTAGGGCTTGTGACATGGTTTTCTCGATGAATAAGGGTCTTTTTAAGATCGCAGGATTCAGAGAACGTCTTTGACATTTGGGCTCCGAGCAAGAAAGAGCTATTCAAGTAAACAAACTGTTTCTGCTTTTCGTTTTGGTCCGTTAATGTTGATATCCTTAGATAATCTAATGAGTTGTATTTAAGGACTAATTTATTAAATTGATAGCTTGCAGGAGTACAGAGGGCAAAATGTAATAATACATGACATTATTTTGGCTTTCATGCATTATTGAACTGCACTTTGAAATGTTACGCTGAAATTGTTGAGGGGACGAATTTCTCTCACCCCGGTTCCCTTCACTTATTCGCAAACAGAAACTCCCCCGCAATTTGCATTGCAGATGTCTAGAGGAAACGTTGAGGAGCTTTGTTTTAAAAGACAGAAAGAAGTGGTGATTGAGTCACATGAATCGGCAGTTGCATTTCTGTTTGATAGTTTATTAAGAAAGCAGATCCTATTTTATCCTTTTAGGTTGTATCAAGGACTAGAATGGCTTGTGCATCAGATCAAGAAGTCCTAGGATTGCAAGTGGACCTATTCTAGTGAATAATGTAATATATAAGGAAATAGATTTACTTATATTTATGTGAACCCTTGTGGAAAATGTGAATGAATGTTTATGCCGTTTCTGTACGGAAGAAACATTGCTCCGGACTAATTGTCGCAGATTGGTGTGTTGGAATAGGAATTAAGGCATAATTACTGAAATGTCTTGTTTGAAAACAAGCAAGACCTATTTAGACTGCTGCTAGTAAAGGACAAAACAATAATGATGACCGTAGATGTACTAACATGGAATGCTACCTTATTTAGCTTTTATTTCTGGTTTCTGACAGGTAAAATTTTTATTGTCATTGGTTGTATTAAAAATTGTATGACAAAACATATAGGAATCTGACATATTTTTAAACATTACAACTGGTCCTACGTCTGTGATTCTACAGCTTTGTGGTACAGATAAGGTGAACACTTTTCGCTGCTCTCCAGTTTGAGACACAAGGATTTTGTGCCGTGCCTTTTAAGAACGTACATGCTTTAAATTCTTGGACTGTCGTTGTCAGTCGTGAAAATTTGCCGTGATTGTGTCACATGAGAGCTGCCCAGTAGTAGTGAATTATCAAGGCCTTGCCTTAGCATTAAAGATTTTTGTCTTTGTAAGACATGCTGTCATATGGGATATATGTTATATGATGCCCTAGCAATGGCTTTTTATGGTGTGTTTAAGTTGAAGAATCTTTTGCAGTTCCAAAAGCGCACATAGCGTCAGATCCAGAGTTTTCGCCTGTTAAGTTTAGTGTTAAGTTTAGTGCATTTCCAAGCACACGTGTATCGTTGCCCTTACCTCTTAGGCTTGTTCGTGTGATCAAGTCCGGGATCATTGTCAGTGTATGAGAAGTGTAGTGTAGGTTAGAGACTTAATTTTTTCTTTCAACCCTTTGACCTTATCCTCTCTGCATTTCATCGACGTAGAAAAATGTTTTTCAAACTGTAAGTAGGTAAGTTGTCGCAGTTTTACAGAGGCTTAGCTGCTGCCAAATTGAAGATGTTAACAAATATTTCTTGCTTATTATTTTGATGTAAAATTTATGTTCTTGCTTGTGCATAATTAAATTGTTAGGAAGTATTCCGCCAACGAGGCAACTTTTCGTTTCTACATTTCAGTCTGTCTAACAAATAGGTTATACTTCTAGCAAGTAGGGAAAAGTCTCTACATTGTTTATTAATAATATCAGTACCGTTGTATTAGCCAGTACTGATATACCAGATCTCTCGTATTGTTTACTATCGCTGAATTTAGTATTTACCCCCACACACTTCAAACTTCCGCACCTAGGCAAAAAGACTAACAAGATTTAAACGTGGTTACCACAAGTTAACCTCCCAATTTAACTACAGCTTATTTGGTGGACGTGCACTTTAGTTGCCCTCCCAATTTTGACTTTAGGGAAGTTTATTATATATCAGTCAACTCTACTGCCCCTAAGGAACACACCTAGCCTGCAAATTTTGAAACACGAGCAAGGGAATGAAAGGGAGGCAAGGGATAGGGTTACCGTTAGGAAATATTTAGACTAAGTTTGCGACCTTTTCTTCAGGTATCTGTTTTTTGGCGCCAAAACACGACCGTGTTTTGACGCATGGGCTGACCAAACTTTCTGGATTATCTCCCCTTGCCTTGCTCGGATTTCAGAGTTGGGGTATGTTCCTTAGGGGCATTGGAGTCGATTGATACAGAATTTACCACCTTTAAAGTCAAAATTGGGAGGGCAACTAAAGTACAAGTTCACGGCTTATTTTGCTTCCAATTGGATTTTATTTTCCTTTCTCAATACTTTAGTTTCTACTGTTGCATCCTCTTAAAACAGTCACAATTTCAATGATCGAAACGTGCAAGAAAAGTCAGATACCTTCGATAATAATGCTATTTAAATCCTAATTCTATTGACGTCAATAGTCAGCAATCACTGCTTATGGATTGTAGTGAACAAGTTGGTTTCTGATTTCTAGTTTGGCTTTAAAGCTAGAAGTGCAAGAGTAAAGTTTAAGATTGTACTTCGAGACTTGATGTGCCACCTTAGAATCGAGCTGGGACTCTCTTTTTTTAAGGGTGACGTGTTTTATGCTGGCCTAAATATCTGAATAGAAATATTTTTAAAATTTGGTCCCTCTATGCGGATGTTCCATTTTTTCTGTGAAAGCGCTACAAGTAATCATGTCGCCGGCAACACATGCACGATGTGGTTTGGCACGGTATACAGTGCTGGCGCGCGAAAGTGTATAATATTGCGTCTTCTAATTATGGTAGTCACCTTTCTGGTTAAATTGAGTAGAAGTCTATTCCGCGAACTTTCTGCAGCTCAGATCGACACCATCACCAGAGAAGAGTGCTGATGTTTTTCCAATATACTTGTATCTTCCATATTAACGGAAAGAGAGAAGCTTTATCTTTTTTACTAAGCATATAAAGCAACTGTATCCAAGATTTCGACAATCCGAATCAATATTTTATGATTTGGTGTATTTTTCATGATTGATACGATTTGCTTCTAAATCCTGGTGTTCTGCAATGCGCTGTGTTATCGATTATATTACTCATTATTATTACCCATTTTTTAACTCAACAGTCATTCATGTGCTTAAGATCATACGCAAATACCCTGAAGGCAAGGGTTGCTGTAAATTTACAAAATCGGTGGCAAACTAGAAGTGGTTTTCCGAGTTGGAACAAGATTTTTGTAAAAACATCGTCTCTCTGTGTAACATTTCTTGGTCATGTGACGAAAAAGACCTTAGTCCTTATGCATGCAGGTACAACGTCATGACTGTTGCTGTGTTCATTTTTGAAGATGGAAAAATAACCCTTACACAAGATATGTTTTCCTGTAATTGCAGAGTCGGGAATGAAACATTGATATACTACAGTCAACCTAGAAAATCACCCGTCATTTTTACAGTCTTGTTTGCTTCCAGGTGGTATATATACGGATTTATAGTGTTTGGTAAGAAAACGTATCGCGGGAAAGTTCTTTCTTACTGCTCATACCTTCGTAATAATGTCAACATGAGAAAAATACCTGCCCTTTTGCAAATTTACGTGAAAACAGTCATACCCTGCTCACTTAGCTTCGTTGCCATTTTTTCTTCAACCACTGAATATCTATACTTGGTAGAAAACCTACTTTGTAACTTGTTCTATACCATCTTTTATCCTTGCATTTTTTTACTTTATCCTAAAACAAAAACCTTGTAGGTTGAAATTCGAATTAATTCTCTTCTTCCCCAAGAGCATGAATAACCTTCAACGTCCAATACTGAAGGGGTCAGTCTGAAATGACTTGAGTTACTGATTTACTTTCATAAAGAGAGAATTTACTCCAAGGAGGATCTTGAGGTGATTAATTGTGTACGGACGTACCTGACAATTACCAAGGTATGTTCAGTAAAGCCAAAACAAGCTAACATTTGCGAGATCGTACATGAAGAGTAAGATAAAAAAGGAGACCTGACCTTGAAAGGAAGTCTTTAAAATGGCTACGGTGACATACTAAAGATTTGAAGCGGAATCCTATTAACAATTGGATATGTAGTACAAAAAGGATATGTAATAGTTTTTTGTCAGCCAATGTATTGGCTTTACATGCTGTATCTGTCACACCTTGTTATGAGTGGCATTTTCAAGTAATCATACTTGCAACCATGTAAACCGAACCTTAAGGAAGTAGATAAGGTAGGACCGACGATGAAAATGGGATTGTTCATAAGTGTTGAAGCGAAATACAATACTAGAATGTTTATTTTTTGATATGTTGAAAAACATCACATTTTCATAAAGTGCACGTACATCATACCAATGATCTTAGAGAGACTTTACAAAATATTACACGAATGTGTTTACCTTACAACACGTCCAAAAGAGGTTGGTTATTTTGATGTGATTACATACATCTCCAATAAGCCAAAATTGTCTTTTTTCTATCAAAAATTTGTCACTGGTAAACTTCGGAGACTGAAATAAGCAGTTAAGTAGTTCTTACAGTCCCGAGTCACTAATAAATCCAGTAAAAGTTAAACAAGTATCTATTGACAACTTTTTGGACCCTGAGTGAATTTGGTGGAGTTACAATTTACCTTTAAAATTATCGCTTCGTAAGACGTAATGGAAGTCCATATTGATACTCGTGCATTACACTTATCTGCAACAGAGAATATTCGTAAGACCAAAACTTAACTCGACTAATTTAGTAGCGTCGATATGTTTGTTTATACTAACGAGTTCCGTTTTTTGTTTTGTCATAGAGAACGTCAATCAAAGCTTAACGTCATGAAATCATTCTGAGCCTGGACGAAGAGGGTGAGCTTCTGCCTCCGTAGCACACATACATGACATTTTTGTCGAGTGATCTTACTCAAATACTCTGGAATATATTTCGAAACTATGCTGAATAAACGTTGATGCATTCTCTGTTGATAATTCCCTGATCTTTCCACTATGAATGCAAAAGTAACAATGTCTCTACTAAGTTGATCCCAGTTCTCGGTGTGCTTGTCATAGCGTTTCCCCATCTTTGCTTCCTGTCCTACATTAAATACATTGTCTCTTTTGCATAGCAATCATTCTATAAAGTAAGACAATGAATGTTTGCATATACCGTTCTCTTGGCGTTTGCGAACGCAACAGCTTATACTAGCTACTTTCGCATTGCAGCTATATAATAAAACAATAGCTGGACTTGCTCGCTATGATTGATTTACATCGAATAACTTGGAGGTGAACGCTTGCACTCGGTTGGAGCAAAGTCGACCAATAAATGTGATTCTAAGCATTCTTAAGTAACAAGTGATAGTGTTTATCAACTAGTGGTTAAGTTAACTTGGGAATACGTTGATTCGTCTTGAACTGAGGTCTTCTTAAGCAGTGTCATTTTGAATGTTGGAGTTTTTTAATGGCAGCTTCACTTGCAATGTTCAAGACTGTACTTAGTTCTTTGTAATTTTGAATATAATGATTGAAACGTCTGATCTATTTGAGAGCCAATCGTTATAAAGAACACCTACAGTGTCCTTTGCTGAGCCAATATAGCTTTCCTAGTGAAAAGGTTTCATGAAATAGTCATCAAAAAAGTGTAACTCCCACCTCTTTATCCGTTAAGCAATTTTGCATTTCTAGGAAGTAAAGTGAAGTAAATGCATCCCGTCAGTACAATTAACTGTCATCTTCTGCATAGTTAAAAATCTGCATTGCAATAGGTACAAAACTCGGCATCAAAACTTTTGATGGTGTCGATACTCATTTGAATGAATTAGAGATTTGAGTTTGCGTAAACCATCTGATCCCCATACTTATAAGATGCTCCTTTACTTTGTACACCATTTCCGGTTGGTCTTTCCAATATAAAATCATTTGATATGTCAATGGAACCTTGGTTTTCATCCGCAACTGTAAAAACCAATCCATAGATAATTCCTGCTAAAAATGCACCTGCAATTGGTCCAGCCCAGTATATCTAATATAAAATCAAAATAAAAAAGTTTGAAGAAATGGAGAAGTCATGTAATGTAGAAGTGACTATCACATTTTCCTTGACTCAGTACATTTTAAACAATTGTCGTGCTTTCTATTTTTGTTTTATTGCATGTTTTATCTGTTTCAATGCGCAGCATATTTGACACGAGCACGTCCACATTTAGAATATTCAGCATGTGCATGCGATCCTTCTATTACAGGTCAAAGTGATAATATAAGGATAGTACGCAATAGGCTGCACGATTTTTTGGGAATAACTGCAGAGAAATAGGGACAAGAGGACTTAGGCTGGCTGACCTTGGATACAAGTAGGAAATACATTCGTCTCGTTATGTTCTATAAAATTACCAACAACGAGATTGGTATGAAACTTTCTTCGTAGTTTATGAAGCAGCAGAAGGCTACAAGAAGAAACGGAAAAATTTTAAAGAACGTTCTCCCTCTGCAAACGCGGTTAGACTGTTACCAATTTTTTATCTATGCAAGAACAATTGTTGAATGGAACATCATGCCAGCAGGGCGTAAAAACAAAATACTCTCGATTCTTTTTATTAATATGACGACTATATTTTGGGTTAGATTAACGTCTTGTCATGCATTCTTGTTAGGACTGTTTGTAGCAGCAATGTGGCAACTTGTCAAGTAACAAAAATAACAAAATCAAATTTTCGTTCATATTTATATTGTTTTCATTTTCATGTATGTAACAGGTAGTGATCCGAACCTAATCAGTGTGATGCCCATACGGGCATTACTGATCATTATGATAAATGTAGATGCAGACTTTCTCTTACGAGGACTTACCCAGTGATAGTTTAACCACCGATCCATGACCACAGCCGGACCAAGCACCCTTGCAGGATTTAGCCCACACCCAGTGTACGGAATCTGCCAAGAAATAAGAGAAGATTAAATCAAAAACTATTGTGAGTAGAAACGAAAGAGCAATTGCTTATGCGTGGTGAACATTGATAAATGAGCAATGTTACATTCTTTTATTGAACATTAGCAAAAACCGATTACAATTTCTAACTTAACATACGCAAAAAAGCATTTGCTTATGCGGAGTGAACATTGGTGAAAGATGCAATTGTGAAAAAACATTGGTGAAAGAGCAATTACATTTTCTAAATCAAAATTGGCGAAAGACAATTGCTTATGCAAAGTGAACATTGTTGAAAGAGTAATTACACTTTTAACTGAATATTGGAGAAGGAGTAATTAAATTTTCTAACTTAACATTGGCGAAAGAGCAACTGCATTTGCTCAGTGAACATTGGTGAACGAGCAATTACATTTTCAAAATTAAAATTGTTAAAAGAGCAATTACTTTTGCCTAAATAGTACTGGTAAAAGGACAATCACGCTTTCCTGGCAAACATTTGCAAAAATACTGTTGCTTTTATTTAAGTAACTTTGATTAAAGAGCAATTGCTATCCATTAGAAATATCTGATCAAAAAGCGAATTATTTTGACTAGAGGAAATGAACACAGAAACGATTGCGTTACAGAAAAGCTTTTGCATACGAGTATTTGTATTTTGTTAACTCATCTTCACATAATAACAAACGCTTTAAACATCCTGACAAATCTTTGTAAACTATTCCAAATGCATATCTCATGTAGGGCATAGCATTTTGTATTTGGTAAATGTCATAGCAGGTTTCTGCCTAAACCATATTCTGCGTATGGCAGGTTGCATGTGTCTTGTGACTGTATACATTGTTGGTGGCCGGATAGGTATACAGTCAATACTTACTATTTTTGCAATACTTGACAACAACATTTTCTGTTCCTTGCTGGACTTCCTACATTACATTAGCTGACAAGTAGTTCGAAGCCGACAACACCAATGATACAAAACTGCCGAAGACTGTCGTCCGTGTTTAACTCATTTCAACTTAGTTAATCCTGAAACGAGCTTGACGGGGTTTGCGAAAACTCAAAAATTTCGACACAAAGACGTCACAGTTGTGACTGACAAGAACAGCACAAATTACTACAGCGTTTGTCTGGTGTAATATACAACAACAGCAACTATAGCAACAATGAGACGGCAACACTTTCACCATCTTTCATATGCTTAAGAAATTATAAATATCAAAGGTTCGCTTCACATTGATAACTGTGTATTCATAATGATAAATCGGAAAGGTGATAGCTGTTTGACGATCATGAGATTTGAGTTACACGCATGCTTCAAGGGGGAGGAAAGTCTTTCACCTTGTTTGATTATGCAATCATGTCTTTGAGGGAGAGAGGGCTGAGATTGACCATTTGATTTGTGACTGAATTTATAACTTTGAAAATATATTTGAACAATCTTTTTGTGGTACAAA
>JANTCA010004254.1:10324-30868 GCA_024741275.1 Chironex yamaguchii | reverse complement strand
TAATAATGATAATAATAATGATAATAATTATAATTATAATTATAATAATGATGATGATTATTCTGTACAAATGTCACTCATAATAGTTGCACTAGCTATAGTTGCACTTTATATTTTCATATTTTCATAGCAAGCGAGCATCAGTTCCGTTTTAAAATGGTACTCGCCTGGGAAAGTTTTCATGTAACCTTAAGTTATAGCCTTTACGTAAGTGAGGTAGTAATGCTCAATGAACATGTTCCGTCACCAAGATTTGCATCTGTGAAATGCTTTTCACAAAGAGCAGTTGGACTCGCTACTTTAAATCATACCTTTCATCTACTCTTTTAATCAAATTACACGGACGAAGTTTCTCAAGGTCCTTTTGTGCAAATCAAAACATTGTAAGCCACTTGCATTTCCATCGTTGTTATAAAAGGACCATAGCATCCGTGAACTGCACATTAACATGAAGGAATTTCCATTTTTTCATTGAGATGCCTTCCGCTACTTCATTTTGTGTTTGTTCACTCATATTTTCAATGAAGAATTTCCAATTTTCGATGTGAATATTTGAAGATGTTTAACTTCCCAGTGCCTTTCATAAACGGAACATTTGATCATCCATATTCTCGTTTTTGATTTTGGGCATCACTTTCAAAAGCCATTAGAAGTCACTGAGAAAGTGGTGTAATAGACCATTTCACTTGCAAGACGTTCGAACTGACAAAAGTTCGTTTTCTTTTCCATTACAAAACGTTAAATCAACCCTGTTTCAGTAGATGTGATTTTGAAATAGAGATCTTTACGAATAGACCTTTACGGGCCATCCATAAATTGAGTACACAGTTAGGGGTAGGGGGGGTCAGAACAAACATGTGTATGTGCATTCAGGGCTGAGGAGGGTTTTGATAAGTGCGTACGTACGCACCTTCACTGCTTTAAATTCAATACTCTAGATAACCTAAAGTTTTGAAGTTCTCCATTAATTTAATTTAACAAGAAATCTTTAATTAAGTTGCCATTTATAGACAAAATATTAAAACAAAATATTTTATCCTTTTTTCTTACAACTTTCTACGTTTAGTTTCACGAGGTTGTAAAATGTTTTTGAAATGTGTATGATTTCTCTATTTGTCTCAATTTAAAAACTCTTTTACACTTATCAAGTTTTGTTTACCCAATCGAAAGAACAAAATGTTGAAAAGAAAATCTTGCAATATCGGAGTGGGGAGGAGGTTATGGCACATTTCAATGGTCAATTGCGTACGTGCGCAAGGAAGTGAGGCTTAGATAAAAAGCGCACAGGTGCGTACAGAAGGGAGGATTGGGTGGATTACTGAGTCCGTACTTTATAGATGGCCCCTTAAATTGGTCTTGAAAATGATCTCCAGCCCAAGCTTTAAGCACATTCTGTGAAGTTCCAACAATAAGGTTGCTGGAAAAAGAGGGTAAATTAAACCTTTCGCCACTCTCTAAATTTTAAAGTACCAGCACTTAGTGGTCTACTTATCAGTATTTGTAACTGAGTAATCTGACAAATTTCTTAAAAGTTTTTTAAATGTTATATAACAGAGGTAATTTGGCAAGTGCTCAATGAAGTCTTATACCAAGGGCGCGACTACTAGTAATGACTTTTCCCAATGAATCTGACCCAGAGAAACAGGGCATTTGCTTTCGTAATGTTTCATTCTGTGCGAAAAAGAGTCTGTAACTTTAACTATAACAAATTTAGAAAGTAAAAGTGTATTTGGTTCATAACATCTATTAAGCCCGTGGTACAGAATGCTTCACATCTGCAGAAGATTTCTTTCTTGAACTCATTTTAAGGTCATAAAGTACTCTCAAGTTACAATGACCGAAAGATTGGATATCTAGCTTAGAAGGCAATCTAGCTTCGGAAGCTAGAACGCAATCTAGCTTCAGCTGGTGATTAAGAGATTCTCAGTTGGATCGTGAAAACAGATGTTTGGTTTCACATTCTATATTACATTTTTTATATAATGAGCCATCAAAATGACACTAATGATTTTGTTTGGTCACAAGTAACAAGAAAACACTAAAAGGTCCAGTATTTTGTGGCCATCTTTGCCTACAGCTGTAATTTGAGCTCCCAACTACTAGGAAATGAAAATGTTGAAATCCTCATGTCTTAATTGTTAGAACACTGTTGAGATGCGCTGTTAGATACTCCTGATAGATAGATTAAGTTTTAATGGTGCATACATCCTATACACAATTAGCACATGTTTTTTGACTGCCAAGGAATTGATTATTAAACTCGCATGGTGCGATAGTTTTCTTCTATCTGCTATGAACCAATACGTCTACAGAAACTTTCAAGCAGCAATAAAAATAGATTGTTTTTCTCGGAGCCAGAAATCTATCGCGGTAAGAGTGGACAGCTTTAGCATAATTGCCTTCATTTTCCAAGATTTCGGTAAAAAGGTTATCTTTAAATCTGTGCTATGTGCCTTGTCGTAATGTGATTCAAAGACACACTTCTGAAGACTAAAATTCAGATAAGAGTTTAATAATTACTCACCAACAATAACGCAACTGCAGTGAACAGATGCTTCATCAACTAGGTAAAATCCCCGTAATGTCGTAACATCAAACAATTGCGTCAATTAAATGTAAATTTTTGGGGTTTTTTTAAAGGCAAGTTGAGGTCTAAGTAAAATATAATGGGAGACACACTTTCACAACTTCTTAATCTTCTACAACGTTTATTTTTGTAAACATTTTGGCTCTGTTAATATAAAACTGGTATCTTATCATCACTTTGTGTCATGTTTTTTAAATAACAAACACTTAAGATTAAATATTACTTCAAATCAACCATTTGCTTCAGAAGGAAACAAACAGTTTTAACTTTGGCGATGTTGTTTCTGCTCAAATAGCCTATCACAAAAGGTAAAGCTTCCTTCATCAAACCTTTCTTTAAAGGACCTTCCCAAACTCCAAAATCGGCAGTTAGCCTTGCCGCCCTGTTAGAACGTTCTTCTGAGGGTACTGCCCCTCACTCCCCCAGCCGGGACGCCACTGTTGTTCACCACTTCACAACTGCATGGCAGCTACTCGACAAATTGGATCATGTTGGGATGTCTTGTGTCTCCTCTTTTGTTTTGGAATGGAGGCTGCCACCCGTAATACGACTAAACAGTTTTTAATCTGTTTGACATTTGACTTCTGGAATCATCGGTGATTGCGAGATCAGCATTCGAACACGATAAGCAGAGTAACGTGTGTTTCTGTCAGAGTATCTCTGGAGGATGTACTAACTGTGAAAAAGTAAACTGTTTATGTTTGTAAACCTGACAAAAACATACTACGTTCAGATATGTAGTTGAAGTGCTAATTACTTTTGTAATAGGATATAGAGTTATTCTGAATCCCTTTAAATGTAGATATTTTTGAAGTCTTAGCAGTGTATGTGATCTTCATGTTGCAAACCACCTATTTTTTGTCTTTGTTGTTGAATGCTCTCAACCTAGCCACCTTAAACACTACCAGGGCATGAGCCCAGAACAAGAGATAGCTAAGGTGAGAGAAAACCAAGAAAATGGACGAGGTTTTCCCCCCGTTTTGTATTGAGAGTTTAAACGACTCAATTTATGGAAACTGGAAATGAAAACGGAACAAGTTCTGAGAGCAAATGAAATTTGGAAGTTAGCTGAAGGAACTGAGGAGATTCCGGAGCCATTCAGTTCCAAGTGTGCAGCTACTCAACTGAGAGCAGGCAAGGCATTTCCCCTGATAAGTTTTTGGATTGATGATTCTCAATTGTTTCTCGTCAAACATGCTAAGGATGCCAAGGAGGCATGAGAGAATATCAACGCCATCATGAAACAGACACACTACAACATAGATTAAGGTTACGTCGAGCATTGTACAGAGTAGAAATGAATGAGTGAGAGTTTGTCCTTCAACATAGAAATCATATCAAGGATTTACTGGACAATTTGGCTGAAGTAAATGTCAACATCTAAGTACAAGATGTGATCGAAATTGTGCTAAGTGGACTTCCCAATTCCAATGAGAACCTGATATTTGCTCTTGGTACCATGTCTGGAAAATTAACAACGGACTTTTTGCTTGAAGAAGAAACTCACAGAAACGAGAAACAAGCAAAAGTAGGGGACAACGGTGTTGAGTCAGTTTTGACAGTAAACTTACAAAAGTCCACAAAGTCTCCTAGGAAACGTATTTGAATTTTGGGTGAAAGGGACATTTTGCAAAGGATTGTCATCCAAAAACGTATACAAAGAAAAAGGCAGTCGGATGCTGCTGCTGTTGGTCCAGACATACCAGCAAGCCAAGTGCAGGATTCCATTTGGATGACCATAAATGAAGAAATAATGTCTGACAGAGATGCTGGGTAATCGATTCTGGTGCCAGCAGGCATATTAGTTGTAAAAGGAACATCGTGTATGATTTCGAAAAGTAAGGAAGCCAGAGAAAGTTTTGTTTGGCAATGGGTACACGGTTGAAGCCCTTGGTTTTAGTAAAGTAAGTCTTTCACGTCATTTAAGTAATGTTAATAAGATAGGAACTGTTTGCTCCTTCCTTGTCTGTTAGTTTTGTCTGTTTGTGCCAGAACTGATCATGGTTTTCATGTTGAATTTGGTAAAGGGTTTGTTAAGATCTTTACCTACTCTGAAAAATTAGCATGGAAATCTCTTCTACATTAACGGTAAGGCAGAGATGAAGCAGGCAGCTAATATTACTTCAGAAGCTAAATCAGAGATCGACTTATGGCACAAAAGATTTGCCCATTTGAATTTTCGCCAGCTGAAGAAAATGGTAGGTGGTAGTTCAGAGGAAGGTCAGATTGATTATTCAAAATACTTTTCAGAGGAAGTTCAGATTGATTATTCAAATGCAAAAGTGGAAAGTCAGTGTTACGTCCGACATAGACGTGTGAACAGACAGTATGGAACAATAAAACGCCGACCATGTAGTTCCGACCACGTAGTTTGGACAATGTGGTTTCTCTTCTAATACTATATATATCATACCCCTCTTGTAAATAGTTATTATATGTATGTTCGTGTTAAAGATCAATCAAGTTCAGCGACTTCTTCATATTGAATGTAGCCTCACAATTCTCTTGTACGTTTACTTCGTGTCGTTGAGCCTTTCTGTGCAGCATCCAGGATACATCAAACTGTTAACCAGAGATCAGTCAACGAGAAAGCAGTAATACGGAAGAATGGCAACCATGACAGTATGTTAGACGTCTGAGACCTTTAATTCCAAGACGCAGAATCTTCGTCTGTACTTTTTCCAGTTTGAGATCTTCCTGAAAGCAATGAAAGTGACGGATAAAGCTCAAAGAGCAAATGTAATGTTAACTTTCCTTGCGTCTGACGTACTGACATATGTATTGGGAACATTGACGGGAGCGGACCAGCATAACTTTGTGGCACAAAAGAGTGCTTTACCAGACGATATTCAAAAGTGGACCCCATTGTGGAACGACTAAGAATTTTGGAATCAAAGACCAAAAATGTAGATTTATGATGTTTTGGGAACACCCTACTAGACACAAAATCGGAATTTTTCAAGGAAAGGACCTTTTCCCAGAACACATAGCATAAGCGATATTTCTCCAAAAGTGTCCGTCTGACCTTCACCGAGAAAACATCATCCATTCCCCACAGAATTTCACGGACACACTGATCCTGGCAGACAGCTTCTCTCAGAGTCGTCATAGAACACACACGAAGTATTTGCAGTGGAGTCAAGTAAAAGCTTCCATCGAAAACGGGCTAGCAAAACCTTGAATAATTCGTCAGTAGGTAGTGAACACTCTAAGTCCTGTTTTACTTGTGTGAGCGAGAACAATTTGACGGGGAACTCCTCTTTTTAAGCTAAAGGGGAAAAATGCAGTAACTGTCGGAAAGTAGGTCATTTTGCTCGCATTTTCGGCAGTCCTTCGACTGTTGATATTACTACCTAGTGTAAAACGAAAGAGAAAGTCTCCAGGAATAGTATTTCGTGTGTTGGAACTGAAATAGAACCAGTCATTTCTGTTACAGCTACCAACCTTTCTTCTTTCCCTACTTTGGATGTCAAACTTAATGGAATTTGTGCGTCCGTACTAGTGGACACAGGGAGCCCAGTAACCTTTATTGGTTCATCTTGGTGCTGGAAATATGGACTCGTCTAGTCACCCCCGAATAAAACGCCGAATTTTGTCGGGTTTTATGAAGGCAAAATTTTGATTTTAGGTGTTGTAGAACTTCAAATTGAGCATCATAACTGTTTCGTTTCTCATTACTTTTTCATTGTGAAGGATAGTTACTCTCTCATTGGTGGGGCGTGATTTATACCAGAAGCTTCGGATTTTTCTATGTTGTGGGGACAAGGTCTCAAATGTCTCTTCTAATGATACATACTTTTAAATCGGTTCCACATATTTACAAGGCACTTTTCATTGGTTTGGGTTGTATGCAAGGCTTTCACCATGAAATTAAAATTGACCCTAATGCCACAACTGTCATACAAAGTGAAAGAAGATTGCCTTTGGTTATCATCCCTGAGTTTGAGTATGTTTCCTTTAAGAAACAAATTAAAGAAGGTAGGTGATGTTGTCTTACACTAACAGTGCATGTGAGCCAATCGCCGTATGTTGTCCATGCTAAAACTGTTTTTATAGCATTTGTTTATTCCTCTTTAACCAAATGAATCATGTTTTTCACATCATCAGCAAGGCTGCTATTCACTCTCAGCACCCACTTCCTGAGCCACGGGCATTGCTTGTAAAGATCAAAACTGCCACATGATTTACATGCCTAGACATTCGTGACAGTTTGATGCAATTTGAACTTCTACCTGAGTCGTGCCCTTATACAGCTTTTGCAACCCATCGAGGCTTGTTTCAGTCACGCCGTATGCTGTTTCGGTTCCTGTCAAGTCCAGTCTCGTTTCAGGATCTTATTGATCGACTGTTAGGTCGTCTTCCCTTTGGTACTGTCTGTTTGGACGACTGCCTCATCTTTTCTGACACCCAAGAGGCCCATATGTCCCATGTTAAACACATACATGATACTTTTCTCAAGCCAGGCATCTCATTAGATCCAGAAAAGTGTTGGTTTGCAATTCCAGAAGTCACCTGGTTGGGAAAAACACTGAGCTCTACGGAAGTCACTCCAGAGCCTATTCATGTTCAGGCGATTGCTGATTTGGTCTCCCTTACGGATGTAACCGGGGTCAACTCCTTTCTTGGCTCTTGTCAGTTTTACAGTGCATATGTCGATAACTATACTGGGAAAGCTGCACCCCGATATGCCTTACTAAAGAAGAGGACGCCTTTTGTTTGGTCTCAAGAGTGCCATGAGGCATTCAATGCTCTAAAGTCCCAGCTTGTTAGTGCCTTTCCTCTCCATTACTTTGAATTTGATCCTTCCAAGGCATGCACTGTAGTCTCAACAGATGCTTCCTTATCATCAGTTGGTTGTACTCTGTCTCAGCTAGTGAATGGCGAAGTTCATTTAATCAAATGTGCAAGTCGTAGTTTGTCAGCCCATGAGATGAATTACAGTGTCCATGAATTAGAGGCACTTGTAATAGTTTTTGTTGCTCAAAAGTGGCATTTCTACTTGTGTGGGAGGCTATTTACTCTTTGTTGTGATCACCGAGCTCTAGCGGCTTTGTTAAACGCTAAATGATTCGATAGAGTCAGTTCCCATATGTTCAGATGGCTGTTGAGGCTGCTCTGTTATGATTTTGCAGTTGAATATATCCCTGGTCAGGACAACCGTCTCCCTGATTTACTATCCCACCTCATGGTAGCACGTGAATCTCTCTCCCCGTCTGAAGATGATGAAGATGATGTCGCAAACACTAACACTAACTATCTTTCGTAGTTTTCTATCGATAGACACATGGCGACAAAGCATTTGAAGCCAACAAGTACTTTTTTGTTGCATCAGCTTTGATTGTCGGAATGATAAACCTTGGAAAAGGAAGTTGGACTTAGAGTTCCGACTTTGACTGGCAGGCATACTGAATAGAATACTTTTTATATCCATATGCGACAAGTGCAGAGGTTGTATTAGCTTTGATTGTCGGAATGATAAACCTTGGAAAATGGAGTTGGACTTAGAGTTCCGACTTTGACACTAGCAGGCATACTGAATAAAATACTTTTTATATCCATATGCGACAAGTGCAGAGGTTGTATCAGTTTTGATTGTCGGAAAGAAATCCTCGACAAGGGAGTTCCGACATTGACACTAGCAGGCGTATGCGACAACTTGATAATGATTCCAAGTTTTGTCGAAAACTGTAGAGCTCAATCAGATTTACAACTTTTCTCACTATTTCATAGTTGGAAATAGTGGAGTAAATTCGGTAGTGTATTTAGAGGCCATTCTTCAGATCGCGTTTTCTGTGGAAAAGTGCCAGCTAAAAAGAACTATTGTATCAATGTCTAATCCTCATTCTGTTGATATAATCTCGTGAACAGTGGATGATCTCGCATTGTACTATACAAAAAAGAAAACGCGCATGGATTTCGGGGAACAACCAGTTGGACCCTAGTTTTTATGCACCAACAATACAAACATAATGAGCTTGTATTGCATCGTAGAATTGATGTTGAGATACAGTGCATATATTCTTGTCTAAAATTCTAAACAAGGCCTTTGCATGACTAGGCTCTTCTTGCATTCGATTCAACACAATACTAGTGAAAGGTGTATTATTTGTCATAACTTTTGGTGTTTATAATAGATAGAATTATATTAGCCTGTTCAATAGATACCCTCTTCATGATATTGCAGGCGATTTTAAAAAACAATGCTCACATGCGCCTTGTCACGTTTATATGTGACTTGAACAATCTTTTTGTGGTACAAAACTTGAAAATCGCCTTGAAAATTTGCGACAAACGAATTTTAGCGCAATGTCGCAAATATGTGACTTCTACCGGATTCGCAATATAACCTGTTTCTGTTTATGGGTGGATGTCATAGAAATTAGAACTTTAAGGTCTAGGTGACACTTTCTGTTTTTATGGGAAGGCAAACTTTCACTTGCTCTAAACATCCGAAACGATACCATGTTAAATGTTTCAGGATCAAACAAATTCAAAAGACAATTTTTTTTGTAGAGATAAAACTATATCATAACTCTACTAATCGCTTCTCTGTTCTTTCCACCTCATTTTGGTAACTTGTTAGCTAGATTGAAATTCTTGCTGGGAGGGAGACTCAATAATATCTACAAGTTCACCTGCACAAGGTTTAAAATATTCATGACTCGGCATGAAATTCCTAATTCTCTATCATGCTCAGAATTTTTATCGCGTATAATCTACACGATAGCACGTCAAGTAGAGCTAAGATGACCCTGTAAAATAAGGGGATGTTTCTGTCTACTCATTTTAAATCCCTCGTTCTGCTGGGAGCATCAGTTATATTACGCCATGAGATTGTACAAAACATAAAATATGTGCTCAACATGTATTCAGTAGGTCATGTTTTCAACGGTCACATGGTCCCTTCTTAATTCAACAGTGTTATTGTATCTTTTGCAAATATTCATTTCAAATAGAAGATTTCAAAGGTACGTCATTGCCAATCCATAGGGATCACGGTACGTTTGATTCCTTGTGACCTGTAATGTTACCACCGTGACGTCATAAGCAACAGACATTTGGAATAATAGCAAATAATCTTTAGCGTGGTACGTAATCATCATAAAATATTGGGATTGTAAATATCAACTACTAAATCTATTATTTACAACCGAAACAGGAAATAAACGACGAGGGCAAGTGACTGCTAGGAACTTGTGCTGCTCCTTGGTTGGCAGAAACTTCAATCAACATACCATTGGGAAATGAGGTCCCAAATAATTGGAATCTATCAAAATTAATGTTCAGAAATGTATAATTTTTGAGTTATCAGTTTGGGAGTGTCCGTCCGATCAAGAAAAAATTAAAACCTTACCTCGAATTGGGATGAGTCAAGGCTGCCAGGCAATAAGGAAAATCTCCCAACTTCTTGTTTGTTTGTCTACTTGTTAACAAGATAGCTTGAATACCGTCGAACGTATTGTTTCGAAATTTTTACACGATGTTGGTATTTTCACTGGTGATGAAGGGTGATGACCCGGATCAAATCAGAGATTCTGCGTACAAATGATTGAACATGTTTATTAGTACTGCGGTAAATGAGGTTAAAAGGTTCTTCCCGCAATATCTCAGTCAAAATAGCATTAATGATATATAAAATGGCTGACCCTAGCAAGGTGAGTTTCTCACCAATCGAAAAAATTGATACCGATCTTAACACAATTTTGGATATTACAACCCAAAACAGGAATAATAGGAAGGGAATAAAATTTATTAAACAATTATTCAAGTGCCATCAGGCTATCATTTGACTAATAGAATATAAAAATTGTAACGTTAACGCCCTCTTAAAGCAGAGAACGATCAGTTTTTGACCTACAAAGTTTCAAACAGAATAAGGAACAGGAAGTACAGAGGTGATAAAAAGATATCTTTATTAAAAACCCGTGACATATATACCAAAGCACTTGTGTCTATTGTGTTACTAAATAAATCAAACACTGAACAAGGTTTAAGCCGAAATGGAGAGGAGGTTGGAGTGTTGGCTTTTGAGTCTGAGTATGGCAAGTTTCAGCCCAAGTTTCAGATCGATCGATCGATAGATAGATAGATAGAGAGAGACATACAGACAGACAGACAGATAGATAGATAGATAGATAGATAGATAGATAGATAGATAGATAGATAGACGGAAGGACAGACAGACGGACTGACGGAGGACGGACGGATGGGCGGACGTGCAGACGCCGGCCGGCCGGACACAAAGACAGATAGATAGCTGAATAGACAGATATACAGTTAGATAGATAGATCTAACTCAAAGTTCAAGTTATGTCTGTGACGTTACCAGAGTTGTTAACGTGTAGATAAGTTGTTTCTCGTTTGTGGGTGTTAAGTAGTGTTCTCTAGTGTTGTAACAAACGACAGTGCATTTAAGTCGGGTGTGGTACAGGTGTATCATGATAGTGATGTATCTCTCAGAACGATATTTGTTCTTTGTTTCGTCTACGTACAAATGCCACAATTAGTTCAGTTAATGATGTACACCTAGCCCATCTGCCAGTTTATTTTTTTGTTATCCCACCAAAATTCGTGGTTGTTAGTCCAACTGTAGTCTGCAGTTTCGAGGTTTCGAGGTTAATCTTATTCTTAGGCTTAGCAAGAATACTGCGTAATTTGTCCTTTGATCGGAATATTCATTTTATCTTGTGGTCATTTAATGTCCTGCGTGGAATTTCGCTTGTGCCTGGAAAATAAGGTAAAAGGGCCGTCTCTAGTGGCTTATCGGATAAGTTCACATTTCCTTGAACAAGTTTTCTGCCAAGTTCTTTTACAAATAAAAGATTATTATTTTTGGAGTAAATTGAAATGAGGCGGAAACTGAACAACTTGGTGGAGGTCAACGCTCTGTGCTTTTCACGTTTGTCTTTTCTCAATCCAATAATTTATTAATTAATTGAAAAGTATTGCACACTTGTCTCGTGTAGGACTCAATCCTGTGAATGGAGAGGAAATATTATATAAAATTCTGTAACTAACTAACTCGACTTAATGAGCTTTGTGAAAGCAGACATTCTGACGTGTATAGCCTTTTAAAAGATAAAAGCATTTGTACAATCAGCTCGTAAACATGCACAAGTAAGTATGAAATAAGAAGTCGCTTTGAAAATTTGCAACATTGCGCTAAACACATACTTAAAAGCTTTTTTCCTCTGACACTCTTCAGAGTATGAAAAGTCAGAAAGGACAGTATATGTATATGGCAACCTATTTATACGAAACATGTAGCAAAAACTGGCCAATCCTAGACAAGAAAGGAAACAAAGAAAGAGAAATTGAAGAAACAAAACATTATTGGAAGAGTCCAAGTGAAAAAACGAACTCTCTCTGCCTACAATGCACTGGTTTTCTTGTTTTAATGTAGACTGATCACTGTCAACCTGAACAATTTCAATTACATGTTCATAACATTTTTACATCTTAAATATTGTTTTGGCAATTTTCTTTCCAAGGATATAAATTAACAGTAATTACCCTGTTTCCAAATGGGACTTTGAAGGAATCTTGTCCTGGCTTCGGTAGAGACATATAAGAAAGACAAAATCTCAATTTTTCAACCAAACTGTTCAGATTTTCACCTTACCTCTGAATAATCAGTTTTAGTCTTGGAGCAAGGTGACTAACGAAGTTCAATGATTTGATGAACGATAAAAAAACAAAGGTGGAGATTTTATGCTTTTTTCATTTGTTTCTTGAAGCAATTTGATCGTGATCAACCATTCCAGATCTAAAACATTAATAAGCTAGTGTTTCTGAAAAATGTTATAAGACACCTCTGGGCATTATCACCCTGACTAAAGAACCAGCCCCTATAATCAAGTAAAACATATTTTTGCTGAATAAGATAATATCTATTGGAATTGCTCAATCTCCTTGTAGTCTATTTCACGCGATTGATTAAAGGGACAAAGATATCATAAAATATAAGCTTAACAAGTCATTTGATTTTTGTTTCAAGTAGACGTAAATTATCTGGACTCCCTTCGTTTAGACATGGAACCCTTGTTCTTGCATTGGGATGCTTCAAGCGGCATTAACGAAAATGCAATTACAACTAGGACAGGTGCAAGTTCACAACTTTCTAGGCTGTTTTGGGTACTTTTAAAAACATTTCTTAACGTTTCACTTTATTGAACTCTTCATGTATTCTCATAGAAGACTAAAGGCACCTATCCAACAATCCAATAACATATCAATCCCCAATCCCCTACGTTTACATTTATATTCATTATACTCAGCATAAGGCTTGTTCGAAAATGTAAGCACGAAGATTTACTTATCTGATTTCTATATGTCTTGACTATATTCTGTTTGGTTTTTTTCTCGTCTATACCTTCGTTTGTTCCCTTGCAACGATAAAAAGTTGTAAAGATTGCCTTTTTTTCTTACTCTAAGTCACATTATCCGAAAGTTTGTTCGGGATCCTAACAAATCCTCAATATCTCGTAGAACTTTTTGGAAACTTACAATGTATATTTTGACAATTAACTAGACCATTTATTGCTACATACGCATATTTTGAAAACAACCCTATCTCTCAATGATAACTATCTCTCAACGATAAAGAATGTTTTCAAAAATTTCTGATTCCAGACGGCGTACCTGTCTCCTGCAAGGGAGAGCAGTTCAAGAGTTTTCGACTGTTTGGACCAAACCGTTCTTGACTTGTGACTAATTTTGTAAAGATCATCGTCTGCCTGTCGTCGTCTGCTTTGTACATATAGTTAAAGTACTGTTAATGGCAAACTCTGTTTCCTTAGCAGCGTTCAACCTAAACATTTTTAACTTGTTGTGGCTTTTGGATTAATAGCCAAATGACTTGCAAGCTCTAGGACAATATCAAAACTACACCTGCCGTACGCTATTTTTGCCATTCAGATAAATACCTAGCCCCTACCAATATCTCCAATCTTACTTAATACAACAACACTAAAGTCATATTCCTTTTAAATTCTGATTCTTGGGACAGGCATGCGCCTGAGTGAGTTCAAGTAGAAGCAAACATACCATGGTACGAATTGGTTCCAATGGCTAGCAACAGAAACTTCGTAATACTGAAAACAAACCAACCAAACGTATGTTACGTTTGCACATGAAAAAGAAATGTTGTTTGTTTGGTGGTGTTTCCCTATTTTGAAATTAAATCTATTCCAACTAGATTTGTGTCCCTTTGGATTTCCTTTTACTGCCACTGCTTAAGTAGTTGGTTAATCATGTGTAGTTTATAGCTTGTTTATAGAGCTGCATTTTTTACATATAGCAATTTTTGTACCGCGAGTAAATTCATTTTTGCTCCTTTATAACGTATTCCAGTTTATAATGATGCTCATGACACGGGGTAATTCAACAGTTTGAATAAATTCATAACAAGTGGAGCATTATCACAAGAGCTGCAATGTAGACAGGCTGACAGAGTAACAGTTGACATCCTCGATCAAAGTTAGCCGATCAAAACAACGGATAGGTTTTCGGGAACTGGAAGCTGGAGTAAGCTAGAGCAGATTTTGCTGATTACTGTAACTTGAAATGCCAAAAAATAATAGCTAAAAATCAAAGGCATCTTCTCAGGGACTAGGCATGTATTCAAAGATTATTTTAATTTGGTGTTTACGATGCAGTCAAACAGTGTGTCAATTTAAAGGGAAGAAGGACTTAAACGTCAATAAAAAGACAATTAATGAGAATAAGTTAACGAGCATTATGATACGTACAATAAGCTGAAGTAGTATTCCACAATGACTGTCTTAAGAAATTATCTTGTATCCTAAATCATTTCTTTTGTTGGCATGTGTAACTTGCATATCTTTCAAAACTTGTGATTCCCTATTTCAATAAGAAATTAAGAGGGTGATGTTTAGTCATTTAGTGCTGTTTTAATGACTGACATCCAGTTCAATTTTAGCAACTGATATCAATGCTTCAAAAACCTCATTTTTAAAGTGATTCCTTAAAACAGTGACTGAAATATGATACAATTGTACTTGTGCCCTTATGTGCAGGATCAAGACACAAAAAAGTAAAGCTAGTGAATAGTACAATTAAACGTTTTATGGTGTGATAATACATGACCTATTACATCCTATTATATTAACTTTTTCAAAAATACCACACGACTGACAGGGAGAAAATCTTGAGCTAAATGATATTGTCGAGGAATTAACCCGGATTCAGAATAGTGGTCATTGTTTTAACTTCAAGCTCCCAACCATCTATCCTGGTTTTGAAGTCAAAAACATCAGTGTAAACATAAGTTGCTTATACACTATTACTTTATCAGGTTAAGGCAAATAACGTGTTTATTTTGCTAACAGAACAAACGTTGCTTTCGCACCTCTTTTACATTGACTCTGTGGTAAAACTGAAATGAAATGCGACCTGGTATATAAAATAAATTTTATTCTTACAATCTGAAATACTTCAGTAAAGCAATTGTGGAATCAAAGTCTTAAAATGTGTTGACAGTATCTACTGCAGAACGCTGGACATGGAGTTCATTCTCAAATGTTACCCTCGATAAGATTTTTAACTGATAAAGTTGGTTATTGAGCTTTAAGTTTTATAGTGATTAGAATAAGGTACCGGACAACTTAGCTGACTTTTGAGTGTAAGTAAGGTTCGATAATTGGCAAATAAGACAAAAACAAAGAGAAAGTGTACTGCTTAATATTCGAAGTCGAAGTCGAAGAAGAAATTCTTTCTCTCTACAGAGGCTAAGTGTTTGCTTTCTAATGTAAACGCTCTGCTATGTTGGAGTCCGAAATGTAGAATTGGTTTTGGAATAACCACCAAAAAAGCTTCATTGTAATCGGCCACAAAAAAGCTTCATTGTAATCGGCCACAATCGGCCACTATCAAATAGACGCTTCACATAGCAGAATCACACAGCTTAGGTTAATGGCAAGACTTGTGCGATAGCAATGGTTATTTGCGTGTGACATGCTTTTTATGAAGGTCTATTTCGGATTTGAAAGCGATTTGTATTGGAAGCTTACGAACATCCTATCTAAAAACCGTCTTGTATTACCAATATACCTTTACTTGAAGCCACCTGATTGATTTACAGACATTGTATTAGCTTACCATGACGATCAACGATCTGTAAACCTCCATTCAACCACATGAGCAACTGGATCCACTGGTAATAGCATCTATTTGAATACATGGCGTGGTGATTTGCAGCACTCTTTGTTTTCTTCCATGTCTGCTCTACGTTAAAAACTAGTTTGACCTCAGGTTTGCCCGTTCGTAGGTTGGTTTACCATTGGCATGTACAACACGAGCAAACCATCAGTTTAAAAGACACTTTCTCGACACGTAGTTACAATTCTGCAAACAATGTCCTTATACAGATTGTTTATTTTTCATACCTTACGTGGGATACTTTTGCTTTTGATGTTACGAATTAAAGATGTAGCTTCTTCACTGAGTTGTCCTGAAAACAAAGAGTTTTACTACACAAATTTTGTTGGATAATAATGCAGTTGCTGTACAATGCATGTATCTGTTTCCATTTCAGCTAAAAACCTTTTGTGAAACCATCATGTTTGCCTTGTAGATGCCCCACCAGTTGTTATTCTTCTTAGCTTATCCTTGTTAACTTCGTATTTTTCTAACTTTACTATCGTTTCCAGTTGTAGCACCTGGCAAATCCTTTACAATGGCACATATATATGAGTTTATTTATAAACTCAAATTAGGCTATGCTGTATCCAATAAATACCACAAATTGTTCTGTGTCTGCAATGTTTGTGTTCTCATCCAGTGCCATACTACAAGCAGTGCTTTGTCCGATTTGTGTTTCCAGTTGGTTTTTGATATACAGTTTTATATCCTCTATTCGTCTTGTGATTTTTTCCATATCCTTGTTATTTTCTGATTACATTATCTAAAACATTCAAGCAATCCTTTTTGGACTCTTTATTATTGAATGCCATTCCTCATGATGCATTCAGTTCATCAATCTTACAGTATATTGATGATTGTAGATCGTTATTGGTCATAACAAAGAAGATTTGTTAGGTGTTGATAGTCATTTTAAAGCTGAGCTACTTGTCCTTCGTAAGCTGGTCTTCATGTCATACTGTGTTGCAAGCTTTGTCTGATAATGTTTGTTTATGTTGTCTGATAATGTTTGTAAATGTTGTACTTATTTAAGCCAAGGACCTTGTTGTTTTGCTCTGCGATAAAATGAACTATTTAGTAGCTTCCTTGAACACACGACATCACACATACCGTATCATTTCTTCATTTTTACGGATCCTGTTTATCTGACTCAACCTTTCTCTGCTTACCTCATTTTTTCCTCTTTGGCAAGTATAATATTAGTCGAAAAATTTTTAATCGCTAGCTTTTTCTTTCTCTATGATCTCTAACTTTTCCTGTCCATAAGCATATTTTCTTTATCCTAGTTTTCCCTTCTTTCAGTGTCTTTCCATGGATCAATTCTTGCCTTTGTCATTGTCCTTTGCCTCTATTCTTATTATTTTCTCCTGTGCTGCTTTGGTCCAAGTCCTCCTGCTCTCTCTCTATACATATATCACTTATGTTATAGCAGCGACGACGCACGGGGTACGGCAGGTACGGCGGCCGCCGTACCAGAATTTTTCCCATTCTCGTCGGTTTAAATCTATTTTAGGCAGGCCCGTAGCAGCTATTGCTTGTTTGCAGACATCTCGTTGGTGCCTGTCGTTAAGTTCGTCGGTTACTCGCTGGACTCCTATTTCTGGCCGCACCACTATAATGTGGCGTGCGTCGTCCCTGTATAGGCACTCCTCATTTTGGTGAAAAAAAATTCTGTTGCACGACTAAGACCTTGCAGGTCAACAATTCGCATATGGATCTATTATCTTCTCCAAAAGGGGGTTAAAGGCACAGATTTATTTTATAGTTATATTCTAACCGTACAGCACTACTATTTTGTGAATCATGATGTTAGTCGAGTCGAGGATAGTCACGACGAATCATGCTATCAGAAGTTGAACAATTATCTTCTCTTGCTCCGTCTTCTCTGCTAGAAAATAGGACTAGGTGAATCAAAGAAACAGAAGATTTGCCGTGAGATGGATTTGTCAAAATTCTATCCTATCGTGGGAAACATAGTCTCTCTTCACGAAGGCCATAGGTTGCCCATCTGTAAACTATACTAACATCAACTTCGCAGATCAAGTAGCCTGACAACTGGAGAAGGTTCCCTAGAAAAGTAAATCAAGCAGTATTCAGCTTATGTGAAATGCGTGTTGACATGTAAAAGTGACGAAAGCATGAGTGATAAAGCCTTTGTGCACTTAGTTGAAGCTATGAATGGAGATGTTTATAACGTCATCGGTTGCAAGCGATTCCTGAGCCGCGCTATCGAGCTATCGAGAGATCAATCACCCATTGTCAGGTTCGTGAAACCCGATTTGTGAAATTGATGTTACTATAATCACAGTCAATACATGATAGATTTTTTTATCTATCTGCATAACTGCTTTGTTGACCTCTAAACATTGAACAGGTTGAAGTAACGAATCGTGAACATTTCGAAGTCAGCTTACGCTAGGAGAAAAAAATCTTCTACAAGGAGATTAGAGATTATATCAAAGTAGGAGCACTTTGTTCTAAAATATTTTGTTAACCAGAAAAACTTTGCTAAATGCTACTGTAAAAAAGCTTTTCAAAGTTCATAGTAATGCTACCACTTTGACATATGTTGAACATTAGAACTGGCTTAGGCCATTAGCACCGAAACAAAAGATAGCTGCAAATATGGGTTGTTATATCGAACATTCAGTTAAGAATTTATTGCAATCAAGATATCTTGGGATATCTGTGCTTTTGTTTACTTGTCACAATTCTTAGCAACTTGCGTCTGCCTACTGTTCGTTATTTCAATGCCAAGTGATTATCTTATTGTTAATCCGATAATATCTATTATCGCTTTTCAATTTACAGCACCAAGTAAGCACAGAAAACGACCACAAGACGTGCGTCATATGAAGCATATAACAAACATTGAAATATAATAGGTGACCATACAGAATGTTGTGAGTTTCAGGGGCTGCGACGCGACATTTAAAGTGGAGGGACCACGAGTTCCTAACCGATAACTTGGCCAACAGCTAGCCTTGAAAATTTGCGACATTGTGCTACAAACATACTTAAAAGCTTTTTTCCTCTGACACTCTTCAGAGTATGAATCGTTAGGAAGGAAAGTATATGTATATGGCAACCTATTTCTACGAAACATGTAGCAAAAACTGGCCAATCCTAGACAAGAAAGGAAACAAACAAAGAGAAAATGATGAAACAAAACATTATTGGAAGAGCCCAAGAGAAAAAACGAACTGTTTCTGGCTACAGAGTACTCGTTTTCTGGTTTTAATGTAGACAGACTCCAATACACTTAGATGAAAGGACGATCTAGCTGTACCAATTATGTGAAAATTCTTGTCCTTATAAATTTTGGCGCATTCTGAATCTTCTAGAAAAAATGTTGGCCTATGGCAAAATCGCCTGTTTTGGCAGTCATTTTCGCTTAGCAAACGCGAGGTGGATGTTCTCTACTAAGAATTGATGCTTGGCGTACAGCGGCTGGGACATGTTGTTTGATCCTGTCACCCAATCTTTGAGTAGTGCGACCTACATACCGAGCTTCACATCGGGACAAAAATTCATATACTACTAAGCTTTTTTGTGTGATAGGTACATAATCCTGAAGAAAGTATGCGATGGTTTTCCCCCCAAACCTCTATATTTAGAGTTTTTTTGTGGGGGGGTTTCAACAATTTCATGCTTTATATATATTTTCAGTTTACTGTATTTTTTTGTTTTTGTTTGGCAAAAAATATGCTCGGAATTTACTAGTATTCACTTCACTGACATACGTACCTGGAAAGAGATTTGAATTTATGACGGTAAGTTTAAATCTATTATTGGTTTGGGAAAAAAACTGGCTCAGGCTAAAATCTGGACATCCAGGATAAGTTAATACAGCTGAATCAACGATACTAAAAGTTTCCGATTTTAACGCATTGTTGTGTATTTTAAGTAATGACTGACGACAAAGACGTTTTTGAATTAGAGAGGAGAAAAAATTAAGAATCGAAACAAATTTTTTATGATACTTGATCGTTCCTGTAGAAACAAATGCTTGTAGTAAGAACTCTCCAGCAACCAAACTTCAGACTAAGCAGATTACTTTTTTAAACTTTATGTTATACAAGGGAGGATTCACATAGATTTTGGTACTATCGAACTAATCATGGTTTAATTTTGTTCCTACTTACTAAATTGCACGTTAGAATAAAATGGTGAGCTAAAAATTGTAAGTAAACATAAAATAATAATACGAGTCGGGAAGGATGTGAAGCAGGATAAGCGATAAGGTATTGGCAAAAAGGTGAATCACTTACAATCAAATTTATTTCGTCGTCGGCTTTCCTCGGAACTAATTTAAGAAATACGTTACATGCAGGATGACATGTCGCATTCAAGTAGAAAATACTTGATACTCAGTCGCTTCATCCCCCAGTTGAAAAGGTTCTTAAGAAATTATAACACATTTCTCTCAATCAACGTCTTTGCGATAGCTGGCTTTTATGTTGCTGGCGGTCTAGAGGTGGTTAAAATAATATTTTGAGCGACATCAGCGGTTGAAAATTTTGGCAAATGGGAATCCTAATGAGAACAAGGGTTTGCAAATAAGTAAACGAATTAGTAACTGAGGATCCTAATGAGAACAAGAGTCTGCAAATAATAAACGAATTAGTAACTGAGGATCCTAATGAGAACAAGAGTCTGCATATAAGTAAACGAATTGGTAACTGGGGATCCTAATGAGAACAAGGGTTTGCAAATAAGTAAACGAATTGGTAACTGGGGATCCTAGTAAGGACCGGAGTCTGCATATAAGTAAACGAATTGGTAACTGGGGATCC
>JANTCA010004254.1:0-10224 GCA_024741275.1 Chironex yamaguchii | reverse complement strand
GTAACTGGGGATCCTAGTAAGAACCAGAGTCTGCATATAAGTAAACGAATTGGTAACTGGGGATCCTAGTAAGAACCGGAGTCTGCATATAAGTAAACGAATTAGTAACTGGGGATCCTAGTAAGAACCGGAGTCTGCATATAAGTAAACGAATTGGTAACTGGGGATCCTAGTAAGAACAAGAGACTGCAACTAAATAAAGGAATTAGTAAATGGAGAACCTTCTAACAGGCATTTAATGGTCAGGCGCTGATATTTATCGTCTGCATAACTTAAAGAACAGAACAGAACTTACATGTGATGGATTCTGGAGTTTCGTTTGCCAAAGAAAGATGGATTAAGGACACAAAATTTGGTAATACTATACTTTATCGTTATCAAAGCGACGTAGTCTTACACAGGACCTTCCTGTTCATCTTAAAGTAGTTTATCTTTAGTATTTAAAGCACAACCCATCCCCTGGTACTAACATTTACGAGTTTGCCATTTTACCGAAAATGCACGCACTTAAATATTTAATCACACCACCCCCGTTACTGCCCCGTCCTCAACGAGAAATTATCTTTTATAGAAAACTGTTGAATAATCTTTCAGCGCTTCAGGACTTAAGATTTATGGAGCGTGTCCTTTATTTATTAAACAGTAATGTTATAAACTCTTATTTTTTAATAACTAAAATTGTGTTCCTTTTTGCAACTTTGATAAAGTACTGGAATGACATGTGGACTTTCATATTTGAAAATCAGATCTTCTGGGGAAAAGCGATGTTTCTTATAGTGTTTTGCATTCTCATCCACTGCTATTGTATTTAATGACGACGGACAAAGACAGAACCTCAAACAATTTACGTACTTGTAGTTGCTAGCAAATGCATCAGAGCACGTTTGAAAAGTCCGTCTGAAAATTTGCAAGTCATACTTTGATTTTCTTTGCACTGGGTCACTGCCTGGTAGAAATACAAAGCAGTTGATTGGATACTGCCAATAACCATTTAGCCCAAAGCAAGAGGTTTCACTGTCGTAAAAATTATCTGTTGGACGAAAAAACATGCGTAGCTTTGATGCCTCTCAAAAAATTGAAAACTAAGAGATCGATACGTGTTGGTTTGAGAAGATTCGTTCATGTTGAAACAACATGGTCCACGGCTCACCACATGGAGGTTGGGCTCGTTCAGCCGTTAGGACCACTTAAGACACATAATGTGACATTTACTTATTCTTATGAAAACAGTCACAGTAAAGTCAATATACACTTGATGGAGCCAAGTTCCCATTCATGTCAGGTGGCGGTAACTGCAAAGTACGAAAACAGAATAAAAAAAATTGTGTGCTTGCCCAAGTAGACTGCATCTCTCACTCCCTGGTTTGCGTGCAAACGAAATCAACCCCACCCCTCTGCATACACGCCACTAGGTAGATAATTCTTACCACGGTTTTTACACCAAACAACTCAGACGAACATATTGCTTTTTGATATATTTTCCACGCACAGGTACGTTTTCCATTCATCCTATCCATTTACTTTTATTATCATATTTCAAAACTCTTCGACATTCTTAGCTCGACACTTGTTAGTTTCCCCTAGAACGTGCTAAGAATATGCAGTGTTTAAAGCAAACTGTAATTTTCAGGTCAGGTATCTAATACAACATTTGTGAAATATAACTGAATAAAAAGCTTTGAACATATTTATATTGTGGTCTAAAACGCATGATTGTCTACGAAGGTCACGATGGTTGGGCAATATAGATTTGAAGAACCAATACTCACAAGACCACCTTGGATCAATGGGACTGCTTTTGTTCCATGCTGGAGTTTATTTTGCTTCCTTAAAGAAAACTAACGCAAGTCGGGAAAATTATTTTCAAAGGAGCATCTTCACTTAAATTAGAGACATGAAATGTCAACAAGTATGCTATTAAACCAGAATTTAATCAGCACCTTTCAATCCCTTCATCTGATGATTCGGCAAAGACTATTGGCCTTTTTTGCAGTTTGCTGATTGTCCGTAAGAAGTCTAATTACGGAAGCAGTTGCGCAAAATTGATGTAGCGGTGAATTCCACGTAGATGAAAAACATTTTCAGAAACCGCGTCACGACCTTCTTCAATTGATGTAGCCTAAAGGCATTTTCATTCAAATGTGTGTTAAATGGTTGCATTGTTTGAAACAATTTTTGACAATTTTGTTTTTACTACGGTTGTAACGTGCTTTGGATATACCACACAAAATTAGCTTGTCTTATATTTTTCCTTATATTCTTACTAGGCTGTAGCAATACCTAGCAAGAATGAATCCATACCATATATTTTACAGAATAACTGTTAATACCATCTCAAAACTCATATGATTCACATGACAGCTGACAAAATAGACTCTATTTTTGTCATTAGATGACAATGCACGTTCACTGGTCACAGTATATTTATCTCATTTTAATCCATGCATATCCAAGACTTTGATAGATGTCGTCAAGACCCACTGTTTTGCCTCTCCCCATTCGATTCACTTGCAGTCTTGGAGGAGGAAGGACTCTCGACTTCCTACGATTAGTAGGTATGGTGGTCTTTCTCCTTCTCCATGATCTTATTCTCAACAACCATCAGTTGATTGAAGACCTTGTACCATTTCGTAATCTGTTTGTTGTTCAGTAATGTAATTCCTGACCACTTTCCTGATGTTTACCAACTAAATTTCTTTCATTTGCCCTTTGCCCCTTGCCCTTGGATCCAGACTACTGTACAGTTCTCCTTTTACTTTCCTTTTTGCAATGGCCACAAGAGACATATATATGCCTTTTAGCTTCTACGTGAGCTTTTAAGCCGGTCAAGACTTTGCCGTCCATCACGACCTTCATATGATACCATGACACAGGCAGTAATCAGCCTGAACATTTTCATTCCTACGCATAAATGTATTCCCCAGGCAGTGGTCTTTCGAAATCCATGGTTAAAGATGATTAAGGCATCTTGGTGATTATAATTTAATTGTATCAAAGAGGTCGATAGCACGACACCTTGTAAGCATGAAGCACACGCCTCTTGTAACTGTGTTCGCCATCAGACAGACGTCCGGCACTACCAATGCACTACTTTCTGCCATTAATGCCAAGGTTTTTAGTTCTGGTTGTCACGGCCATAACATTTATTAACGATAATTAAGAGTTATCAACAGCTTCAAACGGTTGATGCAGGTGTAAAAGCTATGAAGTTTATTGATCAAGTATACGAAAACAGATCCATAAGTAAATTTAAGTGCAGCTTCTTGGAGTCCGATTAAAAATTATATAAAGAGCGACTTTGCCAATTGAATTCAAGCGTTGCTGTTTGCAATATGCACAACCTGAATTGCTAGGGTCATAGTTAATTAAGCTGATTATCCAAAACAATTTTTTCAGCGATCTTGCACTAATGCTGCACGATAGTCAGTTGTCATGAAAATGGTAATGTTTTTGAGCCGGCATGGTCTAGTCACTAGTGTATAAGAGTACCATCTTACAAGCTAGGAGAGTTATAACAAAGGAATACTTGGTCATTGGTAAGGGAATGTAATAGGGCATTACATATCATAAAGACCTCACTTTTTAGTACATTTCCTACTCTTGGTATGGGAAACAGCTACTCTCAGTAACGAGTATGTAAAAAGACTTTCTACAGTAACAGTGCTGAAGTTTAAACAAGTAATATTTTGCTCTTATGTCGCTGAGTCTGTTGCCTTGAGGTTGTTCTGACAAAGTATAAGCTCAGCTGGTCACTCACGATTTGGTTGCCAGTGAGACACTACTCAATATGTAAACAAGTTACCTGGGATTACCACACTATGTAGTCTTTTGAAATCGGTCTCATAGCTAGGTCTTCTTCTCTGCTGAAAGACTGACATACCAACGCAAGCGACTTTATGAAAAAGAGCAAATTCGGCTACACACAAAGAATATGCTCCTTTGATATAGGACATAGTCAGTTGATACTAATCTGGAAACAGGTACAGAAGTAGGTCATAGTAACAACATTGATCACATTCATGACAGCTCATCTAACACTAGAAGGGATAGAACAGGTTGAAGAAATTTAGTTACAACAAACAGAAATCAGTGAGCTTTGTTGAAACGGGCCTACTAAAAGAAAAAGAAGAAGAGAAGGAAAATTATTTCACAAAAATGCTTAATGAATTTAAACAGTCATTAACTTTCTATAATTCACTTCCACAAACGTAGATTGAAATAACTTGAATATTTTGAATTTTTCGGGTTGAAAGTGCAGCGTACTGATGCCTTTCCAACAGAAGATTACTAGATTACTTCGGGATGTCTCAAAGCTACAGTTTATAAAGTCTCGATTTCAGCAAACTCTTCATATTCACAATAGGAAATTTGCCTTTATTTTCAGACAGCATATCGATTGTCTGTTAATTACTTTCGTAAATAACAATATGTGACATCTGTTACATGACCTCTAAAGGGTTTTCTGCGAAAAGTTTTATAGATTTCGGCTCCATTCTCCTTCCTGTTCCCAAGTGATAATGAAGCAAAGCGCAGGCGCAAGTAATGTAAACTTCACTTTCATTGGAGTCTGGTTGTGGTAATCTGTAGGGAGAGAGAGTTCTTTACGATTCATCTTTCGCAGATTATATTGTACTATCCTCTCTTTAATGAGAAAATCACGAAGATTTGTAGCTATTTAATATGAAGAGGAGAGCAATAGATGCCTCAAAGTTACGGAGACCTGTCCGTCGATCTCGGATAACTGATTCAGTTCATGGCAGGTGTGTGGATTTTCTGAAGTAGCCTTTTGAGTTATATTCTCCGCCATCTTTCGATGATGTTGTAACTCAGACATTGTTTTTTCTTGCTGTTTAAAAGTGTTCGAATGACTTCACGTCGGATTAGTAGTAAGATAATTTTGCTAACAATTTCAGGCGTAAGTTCTATTTCGTCGAGTCAGTTTCAGACTGAAACGATTAATCATTAAATCTTGCGCTTTTGTGGAAAGAAACGGGCCTGGTGTTGTGATTCGTGAACTGAACTGTTTCTCAAGCTGTTGCTACTTGTTTATCTCCATAGTGGAACACCTTGTTATTTGAATTAGGAGTACTGATTTGCTTGTATGTTGCCTCTAAAGATTTGCTGTTTGACTTGTAGTCATGGCGTATGTTACAGTCCCTCAGCGAGCGATAAACTCGAAGTACAAACCAGTACTGCGATACGCCGCATGATACCAGTGTTAAAAGTACATTAGAACATATGTAACTATAGGCCTACTTAACGTAGATATATTTTACTAACACACCATAGTCCAATGGCTTGAATTTCCAAATCAATACATCTCTAAGTTGGGTTTGTGTGGTGGCTAGTGCTCTCGTGTTTTTTCCTAACACTGTAAAGTATTTACTACCTTCTCTGTTCACGCCATGAATATTTTCATTTATCAAGTCTTCGTGCATTCATCGCAGGAAATCCTAATTGACTTCTTAAAAGTGTTGAATTTGGAATTACTGGCGAGATTATACCAGGACTTCTGTCTGCCATGTTGCACTGCTTGTTCCGTGGTTAGTAGCTGTCCTTATCCATGGGGAACCCTTGGGCGTATTTGGAAAAGTCAAAGCTGGCCTGAACGACAAAAAACTTGTTTTGTCTGAGATATACCGCATAGTTAGATTGTTTCCCTCACTCGCTACTATGTAAATGCTCCTTTGCATTACGTAGTTGGGTTGACTTTATAAGCGTGGTTTGTATCACGTATGGCAATAAGGATTTTGTAGTGGCTACTTGTTCATATCAAAGTATGCTCATAGTTTGCCAGCTGGGAGACAGTGCACCATCCTTTTGTTATTATTTATATCAAATATTTTATCGTTTTTGTTAGCTTGTGTTGAATAAAACTTCTGTTTTTGATTTTAGTTGGTTGCTATATCTACGATTCTTCATAGTATGGCTTCTAGTGATTACAATGGATTTCCTTTTGGAATTTCGATTTGAGTTCCTTTGGCCGTTTTGGCTGATGTTGCGGAGCACATACGATTCTTTCCGTTATCAAGGACTGGTGAGTTAAATTATAGTGAAATTTCAAGTCGAAGGAAATGCAGAAGCACATTAGGAATAGCTAGATCCGTGTATTTACTTTCAGACTAAAATCTCACACTTGCCCCTTTAAGAACTGAGAGAAAAGCTTTATTCTTTAAAACCGGAAAAACAAACCCTTGACATTGAGAGCAATCTTCCACCTTTCGTATATGGTTAGAACACATCATTGGCTCTAGAGACAAACGATTAGGGCAGCGCTAAATTATAAATTCTGCATCTATGTTTTTCCATGATTAGTGATATTACCTGTGTGGCATCGTTCACATACACACCCCTTTAATGGTAAATCCTAGATGAATGGGTCTTTGTTTACTCACGGTATGGCGTTCGGTTGGAAGTTTGAAGGGCAAAGCAGTCATACGGTATTCCCCGCTTATCTCCCGTTGCTGCCCTGGTAGAAAATAAGCAAATCGTTTGAACTGTGGCCTTTGAAAAGACAGAAAATATAGTCTAAAAAAATCTCTGGAACTTTTTGTTGTCGACACAACTATCGTGATGATAAAATCTTCCTAATGTTGAGTTTCGTGCATTGTCTGTAACAATAAATGTGATAATTTATGATTGAATTGTGGAAGGACTTATTGAGATATTTGCACATACAATAGTAATACATTACCTGGTTAGAGATTTATTATTCGTGATTTTTAGTATATATATGTATACGTATATGCATGCGTTTATACGTACATACATACAATAAAGTCAACGGTGAGCATTTGTGTTTCAGGTTTTATCTCCGCGCGAGATGTTTTTATCTTATCTCAGCGGACATATTGAAGGATGAATAACTTCTTATTGCTGTCCTTACTGCAAAGGAATGCCTAAACGCGTAACTGTCTTTCAAAATTGTCCAAACCCCTTCTGCTTCTCTCAGTAAGTGAGAAAATTGTAGTCCCTTGGAGAAAAGTGAACCCTACCATCCTACTACATGACTATCATTATAAAACTTAATGGCTTCCTTTGAGGACAGATTAGGTGTGCAGTAATTGGCACTAAGTGTAGAATGTATAATTTTTAAATAAAATCCAAGCCTAGGTAGAGTAATACAAGAAAGAGTATCAAAGCTTTTATTGAAGCCTCTAAGATACCAACAAAAATATTTTCAAACTGACTGATGATCTTGTTGTGCATCACAAAGTCAATTGAAAACTAATCTGCAAGTAAATAAAGCAGACACTGATGGAGATTGAGTTAAATTTGGAAAAAGACAATTTTGTGATCTGATTGAAAGGATACATAGCAAGGCATTTGATGTGACCCACAGGTTTGATTGTGTTTCTAGCATCTCTTCCTTTCTCTATGTCTCTGTTTCTGTCTGCCTCCCCTGTGATAAATCCACCAGGGTTGGCCAGACATAACTCTCAGAAGATGTCTGTTCTGTGCAAAATGTATGGGCTGTTGTTGGTCTTTGCCTGCCTCCTCACCTTTCTTCATGCAAGAAACCATTTTTGCTATTGACGCGACCCAAATCTAAGCTTTCTCTTCTGATAGTATTCAGCAACTGTCTTCCTTTCCCTGCTCTTATCAAGACTTCCTCATACAACTTATCTCCTATGATTCTTTTCAGCAGCCACATTTCTGCTGCTTCTAAATGCATTCCCATTTGATGTGACATTGTCTAGCACCCTGAGCCATATCTCAAGACAAAATACTTGTTCTGGGTATTAATGCACAAGCTTTGCTGTAGCGTTCTTTGCTTTTATTGCTGTTACATCTGTTCCTGTGGTAACAATACTGCTAAGATATTTGTCTAACCTTTTTATCTTCTCTTTTTCCAGGAACTGCTTGTATATTGGAGTCCTTTCTGTTCTCCTCACAGTAAAACATTCAGTTTTCTTAATATTAAGAGACAGACTCTTCCTTGCATCTACAGCTGTATCCTGCAAATTCTGTAGGTCTTTCTCTGAATTGCTCATAAGTAGTGTCAGCACAACGCAAGTTATGTTGTCCCTTGATGATGTATTCTCTTTTTTAAAGTTCGCTCTCTATCATCAGATCATATAGATGGCATTAATCTTGTGAAAAGATGCACGTTTGTCTAACTTATCTTTTTACACAGTCACTCAACTTGTTCTACTGGAGGTTGATGCCAGATTTATGCCAACTGTAGCATGTTTACCATCCAGATCTAGCAAAGTTGTCTCCCTGTGCCAGACAAAGCCTGTAGTATATACTGTAGCTTATTTGTGGCAGTTTAAAAAGTAAATATATAATATGTATATAGATATTTAATTTTTTCTGTGTTTCGGCTTAAGCCTTTGTCATTAATGAATTTCTCCTTACCCACCACTGGGTTTCGTCTCATAGTACCTAGGACTTCAAAAGTTTTTCAACTAACCTTTGTGCCGTGATCACACGGAGCTTTGAGTGTTGGCTTTTGAGTCTGAGGGTTACCTGTTCGAGCCCAGTCGGCTCCCATTTAGTATAGCTATTGTGGTAATGCTCCACTCTTGACAAATATATCAAATGCACTATGTCTGTTGAGATATTACATATATCTGACACTGATGTATATATATATGAAGTGCTACTTTGCTGTCATCTTTATGGTATTCTTTATCAATGTCATCATCATTATTGTCATCAACATATCATTGTAGTCATGTCATCATCATCATATTTTGTTTAATGGCCGTTTTCTGTTCTTGCATGGGCTTTACACATGAGTTCCAGGTTATCCTGTCCATAATTAGTTCCTCAACAACTTTTTCTGTTTAAAGATCCTTTCTTATTACTTCATTTTGTGTTGTCTTGTTCGTACTCTGTTCCTGCCAGCTTGAATAGCCCTCCTTTTATTTAGCCAAACGCTTACTTTGTTTCTTACAAAGCAACATTCTCATAAAAATGAGAGATATTGTTGTGAATACTTTGTCCAACATCAAGAGAATATTTTATGTGCATTAATTGTTGATGCTGTTTGATTGTATCAGAAAAGGTTGATGATGTTTGGGTTGAGATATATCAATAGAGTCCAATGCAAGTGAGCCAACTATTTATTTGTCGTTGTGCAAGTATTGCTAATCAGTGCCGTAATGTGATAGTCACCTTCTAGCACACATTTTTGCTGGCAAGCTTATCTATTGCAATCTTTGTGGTAACCCTTTGCATCCACGTGCCAAGTTTTTAGCGGACATTGAGAAGAAAAGACCTGTATTTACCATTTAAACAAATTTTATCAGATGAAGTTACTCCCATGTTAATATTTGTGGTGGAACAAAGGACATCATTGAAAGTAAACCTAAGTTGTACACTTTGCAGTTCTGGTGCCCACACTTAAGAAGTGGTTTTGACAGATGTTTAAATTCAGAACATGAGAAAAACAAGAAATGTATTCATTCCATGTCTCTACACTTAGAATAAGTAAGTTTAAAGTTATCCAAGGTGCTATTTTCATTTCTTAAAAAATAAACTTACATTTGACTTTAAGAAAAAATTTTAGACAAAGTACAGGAATCACACCACATCGTTCTAAGGGTATTGGAACTCCATAAATATAAGTTAATATATCTGGACCCTTAAAAGACCACAGCATAGAACACTTCCTCTTATGCCTGGTTCTTCTCATCACAAAGACCATAACCACAATAGTTAAAACAAAATATGCAACCTCTGCCTGAGAAAATTCATAGTTACTGTATCTTTGACCAAAGATATTACACAGAATGAGCATAACAAATATATCTGACGCCATGGAAACAAAGCTCTACTGTATGTACATAATTTAAATATAATTCTTCATGAGCTCAAACAACATTGTTCGTTATAAATTACATATTTTTCCATTAAATGAACATACTTTTTTTAATGTTTTGACTTACAATATGATAAAATATGATATGATATGATGTAACGTAACAACATAACATAATGTAATGTAAGATGACAATATATATTATATGTAATATAATATATAGCATAAAATATATGATATAATTATATATGCACATATACTTGTAGATATACATAGATATTTTTATATATGTGAATATGATCAGGCAGGCAGTTTTTAGTCTGCAAAATGTCACTGATTAATATCTAAACAGGGTAAGCAAAGTTGGTCTTTAGACAGCTTAGACAGGGAAATTCTTACAACCACCTAAGGAAGTGCCTAACCTTTGTTTTTAAACTTTGACCTTACTAAATCGA
>JANTCA010004253.1:0-10321 GCA_024741275.1 Chironex yamaguchii | reverse complement strand
GTATGTATGTATGTATGTATGTATGTATGTCTGTCTGTCTGTCTGTCTGTCTGTCTGTATGTATGTATGTATGTATGTATGTATGTATGTATGTACGTATGTATGCATGTATGCATGTATGTATGTATGTATGTATGTATGTAGGATGTATATATTTAGGCAGGTACGTATGTACATAGGCATTTATCATCTGAACAGGCACAAGTACTTTAATACATATTCTATTTCTGAAGAGTGGAGCATTACAATATATTTGACACAGATGACGATTAAAAATAACTTAAAAAAGCAAAAATAAATTAATTACTACCACAACTACCCCTGGGTTTTGGGTGGTAAACCATAGAAATTGTCCTTTACAAAATCTTTTTAACAAAATGGCAAGTGAACACAGAACTGTTTTTACCCAAGTAAAAAATAAGACATGAAACAGGGCATCCTCATTCACTAAATATATCGATTTTAAAGCAAGACTGCTTACCTCATCAATCCAATCTTCAGAACAAAACAAATTAAGAGACTGTAACTGTGGTGAATTGATTGCTATTGTTCTTAAAAGGTTGGATTTCACATCAGAATGTGCAAGACTTAGACGACTCAAGCTATTTAGTCTTCCAAGCCAAGAGATGATGTTAGGTGTCAAAAAGATATAGTCCATATTGATAGAAGTAATTGGGCTTACAGCTGACGTTTCCCTTGCAACTTGATCCCAACAGGCAGAGTTGTACTGCCCAGGAGCATGCAAAGTTGTAATGGTGTTCTTTTTTAGTGCATTAGATAAATAGAGCAGCAAGGAATCTTGCAATGTTTGAATGCGATTAAATAAAAACATTGGACTGTACTGTGGGATTTGCACAAGCTTTGAGGGGCATCGACTATTGCAGGATACCTTGAAACTAAATTCATGGCCATCTAAAAAGAATGATTCATTTCCCGAAAATAACAGTGACAACTCTGATAGTTCTAGATTTGATGTCAAAGTTATAAAGGTGAGTAAACTATGCAAGGATTGAAAGTGAAGAGATAAACTCTCTATTCGACCAAGATTATCTTTAAGACTACTCCCAACTTCAGTTAGATTCCTTTCAGAGGCATAAAGATCCTTTTCAATGTTGCCATTTGGAAGAGACCATCCAAGTTTTTTTAGACTTTGGTTTCCTGATAAAAGAGCACTTAGCCCAGAAACAGTGAGGTTAGATCCAATAAAATTAGCTTCTTGGAGACTTTGGCAATTCTGTAATGAATTGGCTAGAACGGAAGGCTGAATCCAGTAGCAATTGGGGAGGATGAGAGTCTCAATATTTGATGCATGCTTACTAATGCATCGTTGAAAGGCATACACAGATAAATGCAGATTCTCTGATAGATGCAGTTCCCTACAATAAAAATAGACATAAAATATTATTGACATAAGAGACACTGCAACATCCATAGTCAACTTGTGAAATATCCTACACCTAACAATTACCCAATAGGCCTATGGCATGACTTACAGTTATAAAGCTCATTCCCATGACCACAATGTATGATGAAGCTGTTATAATGACATTAACTCATACACTCTTTAGTTGGCTTCCATCCTTTGAATAGCTGATAGATTTTAGACCAGTATACATTTTTAAACCAGTATACACACTTATTTCAGGTAAATCCATGATACATATTTAAATTTGATTCCAACGTAACAAAGGATCACATTTGCTGATGTTGATGTCTAACCATCTGATACTTCTATTAAAATCAAAGTTCCAAAACATGACTATTTGTTTCCTTTTGAATCATTTTGTGTATCTTCAAGGAACATTTAATAAAAATAGTCAATGTGTTTCAATTTTGGTTTCAAAACAAATGTCATAATAAAATTTCTTGATTTGGGCATCAGAGAAATTTTTGATCCAGTCTGCTGCCTTAGCTACTTTCCTAACTCCAATTGGCCCCTATCTTCAGGAATACTCATGATCTGAACTTAAATTTTGCTAACCTCTTAAATATCTTCAGTACTAGAAAGGTTCTATATCGTTTAACTGAACACCCAACAATGTAAAAGAAGATACAAATAAAATGAAAACAAAGCAACAGTTTATACAACCTTTTTGTGGTACAAATCTTGAAAATTGCCTTAAAAGTTTGCAATACTGTGCTAAAAACATAATAAAAAGCATCAGATGGCCTTCAAGTATGAATTATCAGATACAACTAGATGGAGGTACAACCTTCCTATCACATTATCAAAAAATGTTTGTCCTTATGCATTTTGAGACATTCTGAATTTACAAATAAGTGTTGGGATATAGCAGAACTGCTTTGGCAGTTACTTTAGCTTTGCATGAGCAAGCTAGCTATTCTCTAGGTGGAATTTATGCTTGACATACACTTACTGAAACATATTTGGCATCGTCACCCAATCTTTGAAAATTGTGACGTACATACTGAGCTTAACGTCGGCACAGAAATTCACTACAGAACTATTTATCTGCGTTTCTATACAGATTAAAACATTGCCTAGCCAAGGACATTTTAAGTAGACAGGTCATTTTTGAGTCCCACATGTTTTTCTGGCTAAAAATCAGTAATCTTTTTTAGAAAAATCCTCCAGAAAATATCCTCTGGATACCCAATTTCAAAAACAATAGGTTTTAGTAGTCACAATAGACAAGATCACATTTATTATTTATATGTAAAAGCTGCAGTGCTACTTACATAACCCAAACTAAAGAGCCACTAGCATGTGCGAGCTTCAGAAGACGTGGGAATTTACACGAAAGAAGATGTCCAACTCCTCTTTCTCTGCTTTATTGAAACATTTGAGTTCTTCAGTTCTTCTTCAATTCTTCATCATGGTTCCATGAACCATTTCAGTGTTTTATCTTCATCTTCTTTTGATGTACTTACTTTAGTTTATGAAAGTCTCTTGATGGCCAAATACAAACCTCCAATCAATAACAAGACACTGTACCTTTGTTTCTTTTTTCATAGTTCACATTATTTGTAGACCTTTGGGACCCCTTCCTTTATCATGCTGTTAATGGCTCATTACTTTTACACCTTACTAAAATCAGTAGCCTTTCATGATACTACGTATTGTTCTTTCATAGTGTTACACTCACATATGATGTCAATTTCTCCAAAGATGTCTAAAGTTATTGCAAAAATGTCAGAAAAAAATATAGCTAAACTTCAAGTCATGGTTCTTTCTTTAAGAATTATTAGCCCAGTAGTTATTAGTAGTTATTTTTATTCATAGAATAGATTTTTGCCAGTTCTGAACCTAATCTAGATTTTAAACAAATACAAAGTGCTCTATGGACAAGTATTCTGACGAGGTTCATTTTCCTCTTTTTAGACAAAAAGAATCTGGGGAATGACAAACATTTGATGAGAATCTATTTTGAGACAAAATTAGTAAAAGTAAATAAACAGTTTTTTGCCACAAATCTTCCAGTTGACAGCAAAAGTTATTTACTACAGACTCTACAAATCTATGACTTTTACACTATAATTGGTGGCCTACCTATGTAGTGAGTGATCTCCAGTAAGTGCTCTGAAATGTTTGTTTACTTGGGCACAAGATGCATAATCTCGTCTGGGCAAATCTCGCAAGATCTTCAAAATAAGCTCATCAGATAATTGTGAAAAGAAGTTCACCTCTGCCATGATGCACAGTTAGGACTTCTATCACTGGAGTCATGTCACTGTAAAACAAGTTTAAAATATATCAGATGTGAACCATAGTAACAGTTAAAATACCAATCTTGACGGTAAAAGTTTGAAGAACATACAAAGTGTCAATAGACACTCCTGTTATACTTAATCTAGTTATATTTTGCTTATTGTTACAATACCACAGTTGGATACATGTAATTCTTGTCACTTCAACAAACATCTCTAATTGTCTACCTGTTTCTTACACATTTTGCTTATTGCCATGGCATTTTGCCTTCCCAACAGCAAATACTCTCCTTACAGTAAAATTTAGAGCAAAACCTTTACAACTTGATTCTAGCATCTTCAGAACAGAAAGATGTCAGTCATTTATCATCATTCATTTGTGTGTGACATGATTGAGGTATGGGTTGGACTAAAAAAAACCCACATAAGTCAACTGGTGGTTACCATAGTTACTATAAATCCTTGAATTGCTCCCCAAACATCCTTGAGTAAGCCCCCATAGCTAACTTGTTGATTTAAGCCATACAAAGTTCTCTTTGGGATTTTATTAAGTTACCACAATAAATTAATGACAATGGTAATAATTGATTAAATGGCCATAAAGGAATTCTTAATAACATACCATAAAATCCCGGATATGAGCCCCGTGCTTATATTATTTCAAAGCCTTTTTTGGGGGTCTTAAAACCATGGGGCATACATCCAGGGGGCTTATAACCAGGAGAATTTTTGCATCAAAGAAAAGAATTAAGTACATCATCTTGACCGTTGTTCTCTATCAGAATAAGTTATACATTGGAATCATCACTGCTTTCATATATGTACTTCTATCTGTCTTGTTTTTTGTCTAAACTGCCTGAGGTTACCACAAAATACCCAACCTGTGATAACAAAAGAAAAATCACAAACAAAAAATTATATGGGCTGACATCCGGGGGGGGGGGCTTAAAACCAGAAGGAAATTTGTGTTGTCAATTTGAATGCTTATACCTGGGGGACTTATAACTGGGGGCTTATAACCAGGGGGGACCATAACCAGGATTTTATGGTATACGAGTTCTTTTAATTATATCTTTTTTGGTATGCACACTGAGTTCCAAAAGATTTGTGTTTCTAGTAGTTTTGTTACCAATATCTGGGTTCTCCATATCAGCAATAAACTTCGCTGGAACAACTAAACCAATTTCTCGTTTTCGTTTCCAAGTAATGACAGCAATCACTGTGCATTTGCATTTGCAGCATCAAGAAAATAATTTATCAGTTGAGAAATTTCAACTGGAACATGACCAACTAATTGCTCGCTTTTATAATGGCATGCTGACAGAAAAATAACAATGGCATTACGATCATACTGCATGGCTCCTTCCTTGTGGCACACCCAGTTCTTCTCCTACTTTAGGGCACCACGTTTCCTCACATATAGCTAGCATTGCTTGAAGGCAAAGAAACCAACCTATTTATTCCTGATGAATCTGACATGAAAGAAGCATGTCCAGAATTCCTGATCCTGTATGAGGACGTGGAAGATGAGGAAATTGACATTATAGACTTTCATATTTGGATTAAATTTTTATATTCTTTTTTATTATGAGAAAAAAGAAAATTTGAAAATGACCCTTCGATAAGCCCCTCCATCAAAGCTCCCATCCAAAAATATACAAAATAAGTAAGCTCCCATTAGGCTAATTTGAGGATTTATGGTAATGCCACTATAGAGAGGTCTTGAGATAAACTTCCTCTTATGGGTAGAACGTCTGCTGATATTACCAGACCTATGCATACATGACACACATGCCACTAATCCACAATATAGGAAATATTGTATGACATGAATCGATAAGAGCTGATCTCCAAGTTGGATATCAAATGGAGGTTTCACTCAACGAGTCACAGGAGAATTAAGAGCACTCCTTGTATTTATCACTTACAAGTTATGTTGTAGCTATGAACACTTGATGTTTGGTATGGTCAATCAGTCCTAGAGGTGTACCCGAACATAGTAAAGGATGTACACAAGCAGGTCTTTTCGTTTGACAGGAGCGATCACCCTCACAATTGCCCTATTCGAATGATTTATGAGGGCTCTTGACCACCCTCACAAAAACGTGTTTCGCCCCCATTTTGTTTCTTTAGTTTCTAAACTAACTGATTTATAGCCATCCATTTTAGACAAAGACAAAAGCAATAAAGATAATGGCCTGTCACCAAAAAAGGCTCCCTCTAAACTTTTTAGACACTCTTTTTGCCAAAGTGGACAGTTCATTGATCGTTTAGTCAGTTTCATCACAGAGTTCATTAATTGCTTGGTCTACCATCGCTAAGTCTGTATCATCGTGTTTGTTTGAAGAATCGAATTTCCCCATCTTTAACCAAATATTAAGGAAGTGTGGTCAAGCCAATACAGTTATATCTTGGAGGCCATTACAGTAATACCTTGGAGGTCTGCGGTAAAAAATTCTTTGAGGGGCGATCACCCTCCTAAGCTTATCAATGTCGGTGATTTACCACCCTGGTGACAATTTCTATATGAAAAGGCCTGTACTGAAGGGACTATAAGGACACCCAAACACAGCAGATGACACCAAAGTTAATGGAAAAGATCATAAAGAACAAGAAACGTGGCTTAGAGCAATACTTAACAGGTTAAAGGAATGTGAGCTTACATTATATGGAGAGAAGTGTGAATTTCATATGGGAAGGGTAACTTTGTTTAGCCATGACCTGACCAAAGATGTTATTCATTTATATGAAGGGAAAGTCTCAGCTGTCATCAATGCCACAGAGTCCAAGATTAGCCCAAAGGTGCTGTCATTTAGTACCATTTTTAGCCAAGTTCCTGTGGGACTTCTCACAAGTAACCCAGCCACTGTGGAAGATATGACAGAAAGGAATATGAAGGAATTTGTGGAGTATTTTGAAAGCTGAAAGAGTTAATCACACACTATGAGATGAAATAAAGCAAAACCCCACAAAATAGCAGATGCCGGATGTGGAGACTAGATATGCTAGTGTTATGACAATAGAGACTGGTCTAAATTTAACCTGACTTGGTGTGGCAAGGGTAATTGCCCACATGAAAGAAAATGCCTGGTCATACCCAGACAGCACCAGTTGGTAGACTACTACACCAGGAATCCAGAAGTTATGCTTATGAAGTCCACCCTCACCAAGAGGATACTCGAAATCCTAGATCAGGTCTGTGCGTGATTTGAGTCCCTATAATAACTTAAGACTGATTGATAGTGGACCTCAGTCTAGGAGTGAGTTGCTCCCTTCTTATCTGGCCAGAAAAAGACTGAAACATGTCACATCAGACCACTATGGCCAAAACAAATGACGAAGCTGAGATCCTCAACAAGAGTTTGGGAAAAGTTACGAAAATAGCAGAAATTGAGAATAAGAGACCCAAAACTGGCATTCACCCTGCCCTAGAGAACAACGCCACACCACACAACTGGTATGACCCCAGCATCACTGATGTTTAGTTTGGTTAAAAGAAGTTAAAACTAGGTTGCTTAGCCTGAGACAAGACTGAGGTGGTAGAGATGAGCAAGTCCATGACAAAGAATGGCAGAGTAAGCTAGAAGGGAAGAGATATCAAGATTAAAGAAGTGGTGTCCTAGCAAGAGAGATCCCCAGGAGCCTTAGTATTGCTAAAGAGAACAGCCTCAGGGAAGTAAGAGCCTAAATTTGAGTCTGAGCCATATGAGATTACTCCAGAGATGCTTTCAGATTCACCCATACCCAAGACATCCATGAGTAGTAGCAGACTTACACCAGCTCACCATGATGTTAAAGACATAACATTAAGATGCCTGTATAGCATGCCTGCCAGCCAGATTTACATAAGGGTTAGGTGGGGTAGACTTTCCCTGGCCTGGGCTGGAGCCAGCATCCCAACAAATTGCTACAATGCACATATTGCACACAATGCTGTACAAACTGGGGATGTTCTGCAATTTAAAATTGGAGTTGTGATCAAAATATATATATAATCATTTTTCAACATCTTCATTCTACATATCAAAGTATCGCAGGATATGTGCAAGGAGGAGGACGTGCAGGCAAGCACTGAATACCAACGGATTATAAAAAAAATACAGAAACTGTCTGTCCATCCTATGGAGTATTTAACTAGTCTTCACAAGTGTCCCAATGTGATCCAGACCTTGAAGAACCATATCTGTATTTTAACAAAGTCAAGCAAGTCTGTTTAACTGTGACATTAATGGTATATCAGATGTTAACAATCAGCCAAGCACACACCAGCTACATGCCTTGAAAACAAAACTGGAAGGCAGCAGACCAACTGGGGTGCTTTGCAGAGGTAACAGGCATCCTGTAAAGAATCTGGTGTCAATACAGAACCACTTTGTTTCCATTACAGCAGTGCTTCTCAACCTTTATTTTCACTCCCCCCCCCCTCCCAAGGCCAAAACTGCTAGCTTATTCCTCCCCTTGGCTCATAAAATTGCAATAACACATCGGATTAGACCCTGGGTAGAATGGATAGGACTTGCCATCCCCTTTTTGGGGCTGGGGAAAACGAAAATCTGCCCACACATTTTTCACGTGGAAAAATTTCATATAGTATAGTCCATTTCTTCTTCTCCAAAAATCATTATGGTCGTTATTTCCCTTCCCCTTTTAGGGTGCCCATTTGAGTCCAATGTATGCTCAGATGTGAAGGGAAAGCAAAAGCAATGAAAATTTGTTAAAAGTGCCATATGTATGCACCATCCGCATGTTTCATCACCCTTCCCCACTTCCTAACAGCAATCAGAACCCTTGAGAAAAACGTAGCTTAGCATTTTTAACCACAAAATGTCTTCACTTGATATCACTATTATTCAACACTCAACCACAAAAAATGAGAAATGTTCAACTCAATGAGATCTTGGAGCTTGATGATTTCGAACGAGGGCATCAATATCAGGAATAAATCTTGTCAATTTCAGCCGTAAATCACCTCGATTTGTCATGTCCAGGCTACCACGTTTCTTTGCTAATATATCCGTTAAAGCAAAGAAGGCAAATTCCACCAGATATGTAGTTGGGAATGGTAATAACAGTTTCTGAGCTAGTGTGCTTAGATTAGGATAATGTTCAATAATTTCCTCATGAAGCCCACATGAGCTGACGGTTAGCCTTGTGGATCACCACTGCAGAAGCATCGTTCTGCAAGTCCGCCAGTTCATATCTCAGTTGTGGTTCAACTTCACTAAGTGAAATCAATGAATACTGAGTCAGCCAGCCAGGAAAGTTCATCTCATGTAGGTCAACAAATCTCTGAGAGAAATCAGTTATCATGCGTTCCATATGGTCTATAATTACAGTCAATGTCCTGTTCGAAACATTGCATAAACTCAACTGCATGAAACGAGGAAATTCTCTTCTGGAAAGTTCATCTTTGAATTGACACAGTTTGGCAATGAACCGAAATATTTTAGTTTTGGCATCCAGAAGAGTCTTGTTGGGTTCTTGCAATAAAATACTAGCACCTTGGCGTCATTTCCTCTCAGTGCAACCATTTCGTCTTTGCCTGCTAAAAACTCGTGAAATCGGTCATACAACTCAACAAACTTGGTGAGACGACTACGTTTAGAAAGCCAATGTACTTCTGTGTGCAGCATGAGACGAACATGACTTTATTCCATTTCATCGCAGAATGCATTAAAGAGATGTTATGTTTTGGCATTTGCCTTTATCAAATAGATACACTTAATGACCGCTTTAAGAACCGTATCTAATTCTGGGGAAAGAGTTTTGGCCACAAGGTTTTGACCTATGTGAATGACACAATGTACTGTTATTACATTTGGATTATCATCTTTCATGAGCTTTAGTACTCCTTGCTGTCTACCCATCATTGCTGGTGCACGATCAGCTGCACATAAAACTATATTGCACAGCTGTATGCAATTCTCTGTCATGGATTGTTTGTATGTTCTGTAAATGTCCACAGCAGTAGTTGTAGTTTTTAACGCTTCGCAAAACAACATCTCCTCCTTAAATTCCCCATCGTCTATGTATCATACATAAGCAAATAGCAGGCTTCGCTGTGACGGACAGTCGATTCATCCAGCTGTACACTGAACTTCAATTTCCGAAGTTTGGATACGAGTAGGCCATGAACGTCTATCACCATTTCATCTATTCGCCTGCGTATGGTATCATTATTGAGTGGAACCAAATTGATAACAGTATCCTCACCCTTACGAAGCATGCTGCGCACGAATACAGGTAACGCTGGTTTGATCAAATCTTCACCGATGGAATGCGGTTTTCCATTCTTGGCTATCAGTAATGATATTTGGTAACTAGCCTCCAAACCACAGTCTAGATTTGCTGTTTGTTTTCTAAACAACGATTCGATGGGCTTTGGCCATTCTTTTTCACGTTTCACCTTCAAACCATTGAAGTATCAAAGTGGTTTCTCAGCATAGTCTCTGTGTTTAGTAGTCAGGTGTTGTAGGAGCTTCACAGCCCTCAATGAATCATTGCACAAGGTTTGTTCACATAACAGACACAGTGGTAATTGTTCATTGTCTAGTGCCACAATGAATCCGTAATGACACGTAGCCCGTATGCCGGACCAACGACTATGCGCTGCCGTCTGGTGCCACCCCAAACCCGGTCAGTGGCGGTGTAC
>JANTCA010004252.1:0-10321 GCA_024741275.1 Chironex yamaguchii | reverse complement strand
ATAAGTTTAAATACTAGTGGTATATTACAATAATACAAAGGTAGAACATGTGTTTAGATAATAGGACAAGAGACGGATAGATTTGTGTAAAATGGATAGGTTTGTGTAAAATGTCACATCTGGTGACATTTTATGATACACTTTTGAAATATGTGTTTGATATCCAGAAATGTTAAAAGTAGATTTATGATGTTGTCACTTCAGTACTCTATTGCCTTGTAATATGATGTGAAAACTTTTGAACACATAAGCGATAAATTGACATTGCATTTCACACACTTGCTTGCTAAGTTGGCTTATCAAGATGGTATTACAAAGATGTACTGGGAAAAAGCTGTTTCTCTTAATCTCATAACTTTAAAGTGCATCAAGTCCTGGACAGGACTCCTTGCATTGTGCAAAGACCATTCATGTCAAGAAAACCGATAAACAGACTCTATTTACACATTTGTCTTATAAGACAATCTCAGATGCACAGAAGTGTTTCAGACTGATCACAGCAATCACGACAATGATAAGGACAATAATAATAATGATTATGATGACAATGATAAGAATTATAATGAAAATGATGGTGATAATAATAATTCATTATGATGGTTCATGATGATTCATGTGATAAATCATGACAATAATGGTTATGACAATAATGGTTATGACAATAATGGTTATGACAATGATGGTTATGACAATGATGGTTATGACAATAATGGTTATGACAATAATGGTGATGATGATGATGGTTATGACAATAATGGTGATGATGATGATAGTTATGACAATAATGGTTATGACAATGATGGTTATGACAATAATGGTTATGATAATGATGGTTATGACAATAATAGTTATGACAATAATGGTTATGACAATAATGGTTATGACAATAATGGTTATGACAATAATGGTTATGACAATAATGGTGATGACAATAATGGTTATGACAATGATGGTGATGACAATGATGGTGATGACAATAATGGTTATGACAATAATGGTTATGACAATAATGGTTATGACAATAATGGTGATGACAATGATGGTTATGACGATAATATTGATGATGATGATGAGCATCATCATCATCAGAATGGCACATCAGGATGAAGAATGATGGGATCCTTCTCTTGATAGCTCCAAAGATGACAACAGACTTGCAAGCATTCCCTAAAAGGCATCACTATAAACAGCAGTCATGTAGCTTCCATTTGATGTTTATTCCTGCAGTTCACATGACTATACCGATATCAAGTAAACATTCTTTAATACAGAGGGTGGGTGAATTCCAGCATAATTTATAGTTACATAATTAAGGTAATAATACAATATGAAATATTTCGTATGGGGTAGAAAAAATTAGGCAACCGTTTGCATTGGAAAAGTTCGCATTTAGAAGAGAGAGCATATAGCAGATAAGGTGTGAACGTGAATGTATACTTCCAATCTACATCAGCGAGTCCCTTTACAACTATTAACACCCGCAAGCATGCATACATTTCGGATTTTAGGCATAAGTGAAAAAGAGAATTGATGCATTTGCACAACATCACACTAACTCACGCATCGTCAAAATGTTGACGACAAACAAATGACTCATATGACATACTTCACCGCTTCAGTTTTGTCCACAAGCTCACATAAGGCTTCGTGAAATAAATCTATGGGACTTAAAATCATCACCGTCGTGCCGATATTATTACCTCCAAAATCATACATAATCCAATAGCTAATCGTGAAGGCGTGTACTTCTTACTTACAATATTTTGCATACTCAACAGCGATTTAGATATCAGCCTTGTGAAGTTTACCAGAAAGTGCGGGAGCCGCATTCAATCATTGTTGATACTAAAGTACCCAACAAAAAAGTCAACTGAGCTTTACAGGCAAAATATTCGCAAGTACGTTCACGATTTACTCTTCAACTGTCAATTTCATCATGTTGGCAAATAATAAACTGAGAAGAGGCCAAAGGCCACTCAAGTTTCAAGTGTACCGCGTGCAAAATTCCAAATTTAGTCTGTTGCTGTTGGAATTTCTACTTAATAATATTCTTAAAAAGAAGTTAATTTTGGCAATCGTAGTGTGTGTTTACCTTAGAAGTTTCCTCTTAAACTCCACATCTGCAACATGTCATCCTACAGCAATCTGAGAAAACATCATCAAAAACAACTGCAACAACAGATGGATGTGGCTATAGGGAGCCAAGACTGCGGTAAATCAAACAACATTGTCCAGGAGACCAATCACAGTAATAGTCACTATGAAAAATTAACAGCGACCATTATTATTTATATCATTATTGGTAATTAACGGTATTTATTATCACTTGCTATTAACACTGCAAGCATGAATGATAAGAAATGCAAGTGATACAAAGGACTGAGAGAAAAGTAAGAGCATCAAATTTTATTGTGACGTGGCATATGTACTGATGACGTCAAAACCAAAACAGGAGAACACTTCGCTTAAGCTGTTTTCTAAAGGCTGACGTGTGACGAAAAACTAGTCTTTCTTAAAGCATACCAGTTTTTTATATTCTCTGGTGCTTTCACGTGTACTGTATAATTTAAACTAAAGCCGGTCGTATTTTAAGACAAGAAACGATGAAAGTGAGCAATTCTGTGAGAGAGCAATTAAAGAAATTTAATTCTACCTGCCATGATGTGGATGTTTCTGCTAAGAAGACGCCTATGCTACATTATATCATTTCTTCAGCATCGAATTACGTTAAAATGAGTGGTGGGTGGTGAATTTTAGCAACAACGCGTAAGTTACCGTGTGATAGATTCCAAATCTATGTAACCTGCTAAAATGTTGTTTTTGTCTCCTCCTGCGGTTAAATGTTATGTCTAGAAGTTCCATCCTTATCAAACACATCTTAGCACTTTATATCTGTCGACTCAGGAAGGACGCAGAATCAGTAATTGCCTGATTTAGGATTCCCATATCTTTTTCCTCTTCCAAGACACTTCTTCGTCAATCTTTCCTCTAATACTTTTTGTCCTCGAATGATTTCCTTACAACTTGAGGTTGTTAAGTTATTTATTATTACTATAATTATTATTATAGTTAAGAAGTTATTACATTTTTGACATATTTAAGGAGACCAAGCTTTTGACTCAGCTTAATAAAACAGGTAAGAATTTTCTAACAAATTTGACATTGTAAGCCAGATAACACCAACGTAAAAGTAGAGAGCAGAGTAATATATGTCAAGGAACTATATTTCTGTCTTGGCCATCAAACTTTTACCGAAATTTAAAAATGATATTCTGTTAAAATGTTGCTCCTAATTTCGAGAAACCCTGTGCTCAATTCACTGTAACAAGGAAAGTTCCAATGAGGTAAATCTGAGCTAAATACTCCAAAGAATTCCTCGTCATAATATCTAACGTTACCAGTGTAATGGCAATGATATCCAACATGGCCCACGTACTCGTGATAATACCTAGTGTTACGCTTGTATTACTGTACCCTGGTGCTAATTACTCTACTATAGCATGAAACCAATTCTAAGACAATTCGTCAATCAAAAGAAATGTACTGGAATTCTACATTTTCTTTATATCAACTTTCGTTGCTATGACACATTGATTTAGCATCCGAGCACGTAAATGGCTGCTGTTCTTGTCTTCTAACAACTGCAGGCTCTAAATTTAAGAATCTCAAATCTTTCGCTGTAATTTCGGACAGTTAAGTTTTATTAATCATATCTTATCAAAATCAGCTTGTCGGTTGTTACGAGATATTTTCCAAAAGTAATGGCATGTTAATCTTGTTGGACAGCCAACCCAAGAAAGGACTTTAGGTATACAAAGACAGGTCTTATGCCTACTGTTTTAACTGAGCCAAAGTAATGGATGCCAATCATAAAAGTTGAAGGCAAGATTAAAAAGATTTTTAAGATGCATATTCCAATCCAGTCATCTGACGAATGCTCTAATATGAAGAAAGTCCAAACCCCTATTACACAAATCTTGTGAACCCAGAAGCAGAAAACCATACACAACTTCAAGTCATGTTGAACATTATAAAGTGATACTTTAAACGTTTGTAGCTCAAGGCACACTACTGCTAATTCTTCTATCTAAAATTGTCTTTATTGGTAGAACATCTAAATGGTATGCATAAGATCTTGGTCAAATTGATGGATTTTTTGTTTTCTCTTTTCACTGCTTAAGAACATGATACCAGGTATTACCCCATGTCAACGGTTAGAGTAAGACACGGTGTTGTAATCATTGACCACTGCTCCTGAACAACCATCATCATCATAATCAAGCTTTCAGACAACTATAGGCCGACGGTCTCCTACCTGCCACCATATTTGTTCCTGTGCTTTACTAATCTAACTATATAATCGATCTAAATATCCATAGGCCAGTTTTTTCGTCAGTGATATCCATTCGTCTTATTAATGGCTGGTCAGTAGAATATCTCAGTAGACAGAGGTATAACTCAGGAGATAAAGATGGCTTTGACAATACACAAGCCGCAAAAGGCATCCTCGGAAGAAAAGTTTCATGTCGTAATCTTAAAATATGATTCATACGGGAAATCCCGAGAGTGCGAAAATAGCGATGTCTTGGATAACTTATGTAACATGCGATGCGTTCCGCGTTTACAAGCTAGCTTCCGCTGCCCCTTGAAATAGTTTTACCCTAAATGACGCAGCACTAGTGCTATGCAACACCTGGTTTCTCATTCTTTTTAATCAAAATAAGAAGGGAGATAAGAAAGAAATACCTTACATAGCGGTCATAAGCGGTGTCGTACGCTGTTAAAGTTGGAAAGAATAACCTGATTTTCAAGATAATGAAGCGCAAAAATCTCGCCAAATGAATGCAGAATATGCAATTACCAGTTTCATGATACCGCATGTCGGAAATTCCCCTGATATCGGCCAGTGGAAAAGGATAATGAAAGGCCAAGTAAAACATCTGCTCTCTGACAATGTTTCATCTTATGGTTGAAATGGAGCAGCCGAATTGATAAAGGTTTTGAACTTAAGAAGAATGACTGGGGCTCAAAAAAGTAAGAGAGATATTTTGATTAATGTCGAAGATAAAAATGTACAAGGCTAGACAACAGCAGCAGTACACGTAGCACTCTCATATGGCGACTGGAACAATGGACTACATATAACCTATTGGGAGCATGATATCCGAAGTATTATGTGTGATAACAATTTTCACGAATATATTATTTGACTTGAAATCCTACGCAGGTTAGGTAATAAGTAGCAGTAGTAATATAAAATAGCCTATTTCTACGGCCGCTTGAAAGAGCCAATATGCAGAAACTTTGTTTAGGCATTTGAATCTTTGCAACTCAAATAGACAAATTCATATAACAAGATCTGAACATGACACTTTTTTACGCTTTTTACTCAATTTCTCCACGGCTATAGTACACTGCAGCCAAATGCCACCAGAAAGCATGGAGTCGTTTACCAGCTCTCTTAGGAATTACCAAAAGACATGGATGTTTCATTTGCTCCCTTTCTTAAAGTCAATCCTGTCTTAAATGACGTCGATTCCAATTGAAATTAGTCAGATTCAAGACAGTAGCACGTAGCACGAGATCATATCCTCCCGCCAATGTCAGGGAGATAGCTTCTATTTTCTATTGCCATACACACCATTTTCATTTCTCTCAAAAAAGAATGCCTCAAACTTAAATACGCATGCGCGTTGGGTACAAAGACTTTACTGGTCGACATCATTACACTACGCATGCTCGTTGACTACACAGAAGGGGTATGTTTACGATATTCCAAGATTTCTTGTTTAAATCTTCCAAACAACTAATGAGTTTCCAAATTGCAAAATTACCCAGCAGCTGCTAGCAAGCATCAGCTAAGTCAAAGAGAGATAAAACTGTTCCTTCAAGTCACTTTGGCTGCATATATTTCACCTCAAAAAACTACAAAACGACATCATGAGTCAGTGAAAACGACGGAAAACGTCGACGATAAGCACCAACCATTCGAATACAACAAATTTTCCTAAGTTTTACAGCAATCCGAGAAAAAACAGGTGTGTATCTACAGAAATAATGTACCATGTTAAAAAGAACAAGCATAGTACGTATGTATGCATTGATAAATGGTAAAGGCTGACAAGCAACATCGTTTTAGGTTTTTACTGTACGAGACTGTATGACTATAACGTACGTTGAAGGTTTTTGACGTGCATGATCCCAAAGGACAGCCTCGTATGGGTTTTGCACTCTACGTTTCAAAACGAAATAAAGCCGGAACATCAAAAGCATCAAGTAAGGAAGCGAACCATGAAGTATACAAATCATGTGATAGGTTTCCTAAATTCACTTTAGTGAAAAGAGCTTTGAATAAGTTAAAAACGTCGATTGTTCATCAGAATTCCTTCTCACACCTATTGGTGTGTAGAAAGTAACTTACCTTCACTTGGGTCACAAAGCTGTGAAGGCATAGTAGGTGCTACAGTAGCGGTCTGGAAAACACCGTTATTCTGTATGACTTCCATTCAGTCGTAAGTACTCCTCAGGAGAAGTATAATTTATAACCTTGAAAGGCTTGATATGGCACGGAGAATAAGTTGCATTTCGACCTTTAAATGCAAATTAAGTACACTGCTTATTGTAAGATGTTTGTTTTACATGCGGAACCCGCTCTCATACGTAGTAACCCTGCCTAGCACACACCACTGAACGGGAAAGATTACCGAAGCTGAATATATATACATATACATGTACATTTACATACATATATACATATATATATATCTTTATATATACATATGTAAATACATACACACACATCACACATACATGCATAAATGCATACATACATTTCACATACATTACACATGCATACGTACGTACGTACGTAAATACATGCATACACACATACATACATAAATGCATACATACACATATACATACATACATTCATACATTACACATACATTACACATGCATACGTACGTACGTACATTCGTACATATATACATACATTATACATACATACATACATACATACATACATACATACATACATACATACATACATACATACATACATACATACATACAATAAATCCCTTCCGATGAATTAACTAACTGAAGAAGCTGGCAACACAAGGAAAGATTACTGCAAATGCCGGTCAGCACAGCTGACACAACCCGTTTTCAGCACGAACAACTCTATCAGCTCTACAGTCATGTACCGCAATATCTGATGCAATTTGACCCTGCAATGTAACATCAAGTCAATATGGTAGACAACTAAGCTAACAGAAATTACTCATTTCGTTGCCATGACAAACATTGACTTGTATTGCCACTAAAGAATAGGGACTGTAAAACAGAAATACTTTGAGCAACTGAACGAAGTACGAGACTACTCAAAAATGCCAAAATATTAGAAATTAGAATCTTTACTTCACTGGGTACTTGACTAATCAAGATAGTAACTGCCGAACACAACCCTGTATACCGCTACAAGCGTAACGTAATCCCGAGACAAGTAAACATTACAACAACACTTTTGTAAAAAGCGTAATAAGATGATATTACGACTATCAAGCACCGTCAGAAAATTTAAGAAATTTAAGATCTCGTGTACATTAAACAGCACTGGCTTCAGTGCGCTAAATCACATCATCACAGTTCTCCCTGGATCGCTGCAATGAGGGGTTGACATTTGACTGCTACAACTCTACACATTCTGAGACATTGGGCCGAAAGTCGAATATCAAAAAAGAGTAATGTATTCCCCAGCGTTTAACGTTACGTCTTATGTTTGTAAGGTACGAGATTCCGCGATAACTGTCAAGGTGCCCGTCAAGAAGTATTTCTCTCCAACAAAACACACACATGAAGATTAAGTGATCCGTTACTGCTCAAGACGTGAATGTATGTGCTATGCAATCTATACTTAATATACACATTCCATATACTTACTTTTATCTACATGGATACATCTCAATCAATAAATCAACATCTAAAATCAATTTCTGATTTGCCAATGATACAGTGACGTCAAACAAGAAAAACATACACCAGCGTGTCACAAACGTAAACAATAGCAAGTAGAAATATACTGTACATCACAAAAATGTGAACGCTCATCTGCGTTTGTCAAAAGAACACTGGGCCCTACTCGACTGGCTTTTACATGGATTCTTAACCTGCCCTTTTGCAGCGAGTTTTTGAAGAGGATCCTGCTTAATTTCTGATCAAGCGATTCCTGCTACAGGGACTGATCACCTTTAAGTGCTGTGTGATGCAAGAACACACAATCACCTCTTTTGAAAGGTAAGGCCATAAAAAATGTCACACATAGACCGCACTCGAATCTGTGGTTGCTAACCCACAGATAAAAGGCGCAAGGAGTCACTAAACAGTAGAATATCAAAACTTCGCGTGGAAATAAATCACATGCCTTAAACTGTGCGACACCATCAGTTAGTTCACAGCACAACAACATTTTCAATCAGTTTGGTGATCGCTTGAAGCATATAGCGAGAAATGTGGCAAAATATCATATCATGGCTAATTGGGAGTTCGTTGGAAAAATTTCAAAAAATATTAATGATTCTGTTTCTATTTTTGATTCACTTCTCAGGTTCACTACCAAGAATAGCTGATTTCCTTTCCGGGCTAAAAAAATCACTAGGGGATGGATCATTTGAGAGTGGGCTCCCGCGTCCTCCCACCCATAGCCTGTTTCTTGGGGCGACGAGGACTCAAACTGGCAACCTCAGCTTGCAATATCGATGTCTTATCCACTAGACCCTGAAACGGCAAATTCAAGTTACCTTACGCAAATACTTGAAAACAAGGTGCATATTGTAAGTTATAAAAGTTTATCAATTACTCGCGTGTTCAAAACTTGTCCTCCCAAGACTTGTATCTATTTTACCCTTCATCGGTCGCTGTACTCTTTCCAACAAATACAAGCAACTTTCACTTTCTTTTCCCTTATACTTTTCAAAAACATCTATTATATCTCCTGATCTACAGGAGCATGCAGAGACTGTACTTGAACGGAAACAAATCCAAGTCACAACTCCGCAAGTCAAAAACAATACAAAAATACAAAACAGATAGTTGAAGAGCATATAAACCACTATAACTTTGCTCAAAGGGGACTAAACTTAAATAGTCGTACCTCCTTTGGCTTTTAGATTCACTAGCATCATTCACCCAACACCTACATTCCCTGGACGCCAAACAGGCTTCGCATGAACACTGCACAAGGAAGTAAACTGTCAAGATATGGCTGAAATGTTTCTAAATTTTTCACCTTAAAAACCCTCTAACAATTCGGGTGACGAGGAGGACGTGCTGATCTACATACTTCGCATATTTTATACATTTTATTATTGGGCTCCCAAGGACTTATACTAATGTGTGAAAACCAACAGCGCATGGCACACAACCAAGAAAACAAAGAAATACAATTGCCAGTTCTTACAAGACGGGATATCTACGGTTAATGCTCTTTAACTTTTCGATTTAATAAGATTAAAGTAACCTAAAGAGATATACAGCAATACAGCGATTAAATACTATGAAAGCATATTAATCGTTCCTCATCCATGTACTTCTACAACCAATTCACTTCCACTGCTGCATGTCTCTGCACTGCTAACTGTATCCTGGCTTCGTATACTTGTCACACTATCAGTACGAATCTTGTCATTCCTGTCGAGTATTCGGAGAGCACTCAGTCCTCTCGATTTCGCTACTGTCTTCATATTCATTCCAAGTAGCCTGTGAAAGCAATTTTAATATAAAAACGCAATTGTTTGCTGCGAAACACATACAAATAGTTTATTCAACGACAATGTGTTCGCGAAACACTGCCAGCCAAGCACGTTTGCCCAAAACTCTATGCAAATAGTCAGACAAAATATAAACCGGAATATGATAGAAATACGTTTGGCCATTTGTTCAAACATTAGTCCAAAAGAGTGATTTTTTTCGACATATTACCATTTCCACTTTTCTGTACTCAGACAAAAATTCTACCATCCCAACACCCTCGCCTTTAAAAAGTTCGGCCGTGCAGTGATGGCAATAACCCATCCAGTTGCATTTAATTTACCTCATATTTTGACTTAAATTGGATATTTAGAGAGACAATCAACTTATTCATGAACATAATACAAAGTGTTCAAGAGTGGAGCATTACCACAATAGCTGCACTATGTGGGAACCGATGTATACTTGCAATCCACTAATGAGTAACATAACAATAAAATCGCCTTGAAAATTTGCGACATTGCCCTAAAATCATACTTAAAAGCTTTTTTCGTCTGACACTCCTCAGAGT
>JANTCA010004251.1:0-10321 GCA_024741275.1 Chironex yamaguchii | reverse complement strand
TAAAATCAGAATCTCAGAGTTAAACGTGATATATACATGACTACTGTGAGTTTTTGTTGTTGATCAAGTCGCAACAAAACATATCGATGCAGTAAATCAAATTTTCAATAAACAGTTGGGAATACAAATGCAAAATGTGTTAGCGAATATGAATAAAATGAAATAAATGTTAAAAAAGTACATGATAAAGAACAGGAAAAGGCAATTTACTGTCTGCTGTAAATGTTAGTTGAGGGTCTTATGGAGTTATCTCGATTTTTCACGTTCTTTCATCTGCTCTCAGTGAGACAAAAAGTAAGGTAACCAACCTGTCAAATGTTTATGCGCATTTATGACAATTGAAATGAACTGATACCAAGAATAGTAACAATACAAGGGAAACAAATGGGACTAGCAAGCGACTCGTGTTACCAGTCAATGATAAATCGATGAACTGAATGTCTTGTGCAAAATGATTCTACCGTGAGTCTCACTACCGTTTACGTTCGAATTCATTATCATAAAATATGCATATGTCTCATAGAAAATAAACAAGAGAGAATAATTACCATGTTGGCATCAATCTGTAAAATAGTTTTCTTCTTCATATCACATTGGTTTCTCTTTTTAGCTTCATCTTTCTCCTCGACCGTACGACTGTTCACTTCTTTGGAAGGAACGTCGCTGTCATTATTTACGTCACTTTGATCTGAGTTAAAAAATTGGTACAAGAATGGATTGAATAGGGACACAGCAATTCCAGAGATGAGGTGGAACGTAAATACATATCGACTCAATCGACTCCAACAAGATTCCTGCATTTGAAAACAGAATTAACTGCTTGTCCATGGCTAACAATTCTTAAAAATGAGGAAATCGCTGCCTATTTCTTAGAATCGATTGGATGCTCCTTTACGATACTTTTTTACAAAACTTCAGTTCAAAATTTATATCTACATGGTACAATCGAATGTGATAAATGGTTGGGTGTCAACTACTACTCCGAATGGCCGTTTAAGATCAAATCAACAAAAAACTGCAAAATCGCCTTTAGAAAATAGACAATACTCATAAAATAATAAACACTCATTCTTATTTCTTTATTAGCAAAAAAAGTATTAATATAAATGCATTATGTCTATTAGAATCTGCCAAAATTACTAATAAAACTTGCTTAAAAATCTTCATAAGTCTTCTTAACAGAAAGAAGTGATGGGTAGAGGCCTGAATAACAGGGACGGGTCAAGGTCGGAAAGTATAGTATACGGCAACGACTGCCACTATCCTTCCCAGCTGCAAACTTTGATTCGGGAGCAACAATAGCAGGAGGCGACCATGCCCTGCATACTCCTGGTGCTGTTATGACCGGAGTAGGACCTTCCGCCTAGGTCTGTGCTTGCTTCATAACAGACCCTAATTGACCAGTAAAGTTTCACATCAATAACTAGGGCAGTCTTTGTCGTTAAAGCACTTCAATTTTATGTTTCTATTGAACAACAGAAGGACGTGAGTCGAGATTACCAGAGGCATCAAGAGCAGACCGAAGGTTGAGTCGAAAGGACGAAGTTCGCTCGATGGAAATAAAATTCAAAGCCTTTACAACAACGTACACAGAGTACATGTCGTTCATCGATTGAAGATTGCCAGTTTATTGTACAACAATTTATAGCTGCAAGCAAAAGTATGGAAAAAAATTCATGAATCGACTTTGTCTTCACAACAAATGAAGTAAAGTCAATCTCCAATCCGAGCTGCTACCCAGTGACATATCAGCGTTGCAAAGCATATAAACAATCCGAGGATAAACTATTTGTCTCATAACATTCAACAGTTTTTACTTGGCTTCGTCAAAATCAGTTTAGGGATGTCATAAATAAAGTCCAGTTGGACATGGACTTGGATCAAAACGTTTAATGTGGGTATTATACATCAATAGATTAGTGGTGGAGTGATCGCTTTGCACACGGAAGGTTGCGGGCACGATTCTTAGAACGACTTTTACCAAAAGGTAGAAAATTGATAAATATTTCTTGCTTAGCACCCAGCACTGTCGGTAACTATGAAAGCTAAACACACAATGCTTCCAGTGGACCACCTCCCTACTGTAGCATCCACTGTACTTTGTACAACTGTGGCGCCGAAAAAAAAGAGAAGGAAATAGGCACGTGTGCCACCCTATACATTAAATGGATATGGAAAGTAACTTTAAACAATTATGCCTTGAAGAATATAAAGAAACAGACAATTTTACCAAAAACAATATTTCGGTACATAATCAGCTGCAAATGAGCTCGTTATTCCATACCTGAATCATCTCCAGCATACGCAGCTCCTAGTAACTGCAATGCGTTTCCTGTTTCCGATAGAACTGGCGTTGTGGACATTTGGCTACTTGAATATTCTGAAAACAAAGACGTCCAAATTTCAACACCCAGAGCAGGGCAAAAGTAGCAAACGATATGGAAAGTTCATAAATCAAATAGGAATTTACATTACCGAGGCAGACATGGAACATGACTTCAGCTACAAGCATTTTTTATCCTTCACAAGACAGCTGGCATTTATTACCATTTGCACCAAAATTTTGAATGCACACCAAAGACATTTGAAAAACAAAATAGCAGTTACTAAGTATCACAGTACCTAGTTATTTTAACAACCAGGATATCTCTCCCAATAATAAAACAAGTAGGCATTTAAAAGCAGTTAAATGAATTGGTTTAGCTTCACGGTCAAACGGAATATCATTGTTTCCAGATCAACATAATTTATAGCCAGAATAAAAGCATTAGTTTACTGAATGTACTAGGGTGTACATCAGTTCAAATTTGAGATTTGTTGGACTAAAGTCTTCTCACTTCCAAGACTGCTATGAAAAATCCTACTTTTCCACAGCTTCATCGGATGTCTATAAGCAAAGACAGGGTTACCTATATGGGTTTATTCTCTAAATCTGTTCTACTTGATTTCCCTCTGTATATTCCACGACACTTTCATAAGTTGCCTTATTTACGCTAACTGTCTTGACACATATGCATTCAAGTCCTCATCACCATACTGACACGATTTGCGTAACCAATGCAGTATTCCGATGGGGCATTTCTGGCAATAAACGGTTCTCATTCTCATATCTGATAATTTTAATTTTATCTTTGATCTTTAATATCAATTACTGACAACCCATACGGCTCTTAGTGCTTCCTTCAGGAGGAGCTCACAGTACAAGTGGAACAAGGATAGCATCTTCACAACTGGGTGTTAACTACCTTCGTTAACATTTTTGCTATCGGTTCCAGTAGTGGTTGGGTACAGGGTTACTTGGCGCTGACGAATACTTACTATCTCGTCACACCTTGCTTTTTCCCCTTCTATTAGTTTGTCACGGAATCAGTGCCAGGGTTGCCAGATTTTAAATTTTAAAATATGCCAATTTATGAAAAAATCATGCCCCCAAAATCTGTCGCACAGGCATTACAGCTTGAGAGGAGAATCGTAAATTACTTAATCGTTGTGTGACTATTTTTCAAAACATTGAAGAAAAAGCTGATGATCTCTTTTATAAAACATATTTTTATCAATACTACTCAGACTAAAATGTTCAGTAATCATCCATGAAGGCTATAACATCACTGTCCTCATCATTGCTCGACGTTGGACCATCCATCACCACTTACTGAATTTGGACAGCATTATTTCTGTTACGACAAAAGTTTTACAACACTGATCCATAAAAAGCTAATTGCTACGAATTCGGAGTGCTGCCTCTAGCATCTTCAGACTCATCCTGCTATGTTGTTTGGTCTTGACATACGTGACATAGGAGAACATTCTTTCGACAACTGCGTTTTGCTTGTTGGTGTCGTTAGGCAAGCAAGGGCATATGATGCGAGGTCTGCAAATGCCTGTTCCTTCAGGATGTTTTAGTAATTTAGAACACCTGTCCAAAAGGCCACTTCTTATTGGAGCATTTCATCTTTCAATTCCGTTTCCTCTCTCCAGTTCATAAGAAATATTTTCCTGTATTGGTCATCGATTTCCTGTAATTTATCGACCATTAGGTGTTGCATGGGCAGCTTGCAGAGGGGTACTCTATTCACCTGATTCATGACTTGGGATGGATGTAGATAACTCAATCCACTGAAAATATCATGTGATCGAGGAAGACGTTTGCATACCTGGTTTATTGCTCCAAGAAGCATGTTATGGCACCTGCCTTTGGCCTCAAATACCCTGTCTTGCATCGAATTGTCACCTTTGTCGCTCTCGCACTTTCTTTGTCTCGAATTCAAACTTTGAACCAAAATCTACTCTGTCTTGGACACGACGCTTGAAGCTGTCAAAGGATGATTTCAAGAGCTGCATCATACTTTGTGCTTTAAGGTCGGTTGCTTGAAAATAAGCACTGACTTTCTCAAACTCGCTAACAACATCACTAACTTACTATATGCACTCTAATTCAATATCAAGAGATTGAGTTTCCAATAGTAGATCTGAGTATTAATTAACGCGATGATGAAGATTTTGCATGAAATTGTAGTTCCGAAAACATGGTTGTTTGAGCAGACGAGGTGGGCTTATCATAGTGGAACTAATAGTATGTAACCAATAACATGTTAGATTTTGTCTTGAAAGGCCTAAGGAAATGCTTGCGTAGTTGCCTTAAGATCACAAGGTAGTAGTAAAACCGATTAGCATTTCATTGGGTAATATCTGTCTAGTTTAATGTTAGTCTTGTAGGACAGATTTGTGTGAATAGTATTTCCTGTGATTTTCAAAATCACTGAGAGTTTTAAGGAAAGAAAAATACGTTCTTAAGAATTCTGGCAAAATAAGACAAAAATATCCCAAATTTAGTAAAATTTCAAACAGAAATTAAATATGCAAAACACCTAAAAATTATGCCAAAAATATCAAATTTGGCATACTTTATGCCAATCTGGCAACCCTGATCAGTGCTTAATCGTTTTAGGATTTATTAAACCTTCAAATGGGTAATTGAAATAACCGCGCAGACGTCTGTCACGTCCGACACAATTTCTGTACCTAGAACTGACCATTTGCCACTGGTGGTATCCATATGCTTCCTCCTTTGATGGGTATTTTTATCCAGGAATTGCTACTGTTGGTTTGAAAAACCGATCGGTTTATCTTTGTGTTTTGTTTACGGAGTCAGAAGAGCTAAGGCAAACTTTTGACACTGCTACCAAGTTTAGATGCTAATGGCATGAAGCACTGAAGCATTGAAGACAGATGGAAAACACAAGGACATGCCTTGCAATAATTGTGAAAAACATCCAAAACATTGTGGCAGCGTGGTCAATAATCTGATGGCTCATTTAGTTTGATACCTGACCGATGATTGATATGGGTAAGGTCATGTACATATGGCTACAAACAAAGTATGGTTGTACCTGCTGGGGCATTGTTTTCGTACCTGAAAAAAGGACTTTTCTAACGAAGAGTTTACCCAAAAACCAAAATATAAAATATGCATAGCTCCCCCTCTCTCCCTAAAAAGTAACTCAGCGGTTAGGCACTTTACCTGGATTTTTGTCATTGGTAATATGATTGACAGAGCTCTGTGCGTGCTCGTCGTTTGATGGTAACTGCTTCCTTTCCTGTCCACAATCAATTTCATCTTTAATCTTACTGCTTACAATGTCGCCGTTTATTGATCCATTGCAACCGTTTGGTATCCCTGCAGGATCTGATTCAAGAGACACTTCGTTAATATTTTCAACTTGACTGTGAATATTGTGTTGTCTCTTATACTCTTGGTATTTCCTTTGAAATTTCCGGCCTCTACCTCTTCCATGCTTTTGTACCGAGCAATCCTCTTTATATCTGTAGACGACAACAACCAAAAAAATGTATTACAGCAATGATTCCGACTGCGCTATTTTTACTGCAAAATCATTTTACTAAGCAACAACTACAAGTCTCTGAATCCGAATTAGGGAGACGAAAAGTTCCCGCTATACAGAGGTGTCCGTTAAATAATGGCCATCCCAGAAATGATTTTTGTCCCTCAAAAACATGTTGCAGAGACATCTATCGCAATGTCTATTTGGGGAGAAAGGAGGCTAAAGGCTGACTGAAGAATTTAGAATTGTTTGAATGCTATGGTCAGGAAAATGCAGAGGTGACAGTTGTTAGAGCTTCTTTACTGTGATCGATAAAGAAAGGCAGACGCTCATCCAACTTGCAAACGAATAAAAATGACATGAACGTCTCATGCCAGTTAGCGACTATTGAGAGGATGACATCAGGGAAAATGTGGGTCGAGCTCTATAAATGACAATCGCAATCAACACATTTTCACTGCAGTTAACCCCACATACGATAAGCGGCCACACAATGTTTTTTAAAGTGCGTGTGTATGTGTGTTGGGGGAGGGGAGGAGCAAAATAAGTTGTGGGTATCTGCGCGAGGCGGCACCATCGCATTTCAGAGTACTAGAATGCAGGAAAACGTCACTTCTGATGTAATTTTGTGCTTAAATTTCTCTTAGAAAGCATTGCAAATTGTCAACAAGAGGCCCAAGCAACGTAAGAAGCACAAGAACTCTGTATGACATTCACAGGCAAAAAAATTCGAAAGGAAAACAGCAAAGTAGTATGAAGACAGGATACTATGAATATCATAAGTTTCAACGGAAACCCCTGCATGACACACTTGACTGCAATGAATTGAACCGGCTTCCCAGAGATAAAAATATTTGAAATGGAAACGTTCCTTACGGATTTCGTCTATTTTGGCCTCTTAAATGTACGTTCGTTATAACACAGTTCTTTATAAAAAATGTATACATCACTAGTCTATGGAATGCTGACGTCAAAGAGCCCATGACAGCTTTCTTGCGAAAAGCGTGAGAGAAAACTGACACTTCCAAATGTGGCGCCTGACTAATTCTCTCTTAAGGGAGAAAAGTTTGGGAGGGTGGGCCGCTAATTACTTTACCAAATAACTAAAGAATGTGCCACTGCCATTTACGACAAACTGTAATAAACTGGGGCTCTCACGATTAGAAAAAATCATAATCGATTAATCTATGACCCATAATCTAATCTTAATCGATTAATCGTCAATATAACGCTACGAGATTTCCATTGAATTATTAAGGGGACCAGACAAAGAGAATCTAATTTTCATATTTTCTAAAGCTTTTTTAGGGTTTCTGAGTGACATTAGGATGGCCTGTTCATTGTCCTCTCGCATGTAAATTATAAAGAAAAGGAGTCTAAGGCTTAGTGTGTACATATAGGCTAATTATTAGACCACTAAAATATTGGGGGGACTTCAGCCCCCCTAGCCTCCCAGGAATTACGGCCCTGTACAGTAACTCCTTCTGTTTTCTCAAGATTCGTTTCAATCTCAGACATCTCACAGTCCAGCCTGATATCTCGGCCTTGTTGACAAGCGCGAATATTCATTAGGAAGACGGGAACAGTGAAGAATATCAGGTTGAAATATGCCGGGGTTTAATCAATAAAGGACAAAAAAATCTGTGGTAAATCATGAAGTAATGTCCTTACAAGGAGTACTTAAGCTTAGGGCTATGCAGAGGATATCTATACGAAACAAGTTAGCAAGATAAAATAAGCTAAAATATCATAGTTATAGCATTATAAATGTCGTAGTAATCAACGTATATGTCTCGTGTTTTATATTAGCAGATACAGTTTCTAAAAAGAGGGTACTAATATGGTCCTGTAATCATTAGACACTATGTGTGAGAGCTGATAAGATGCGCGGAATGCATGGATCATCGGAGGTGCATGCCTGACCGTTAACTTTGTTATGATTAACTGTGGTTATCCACCCAAAACACGCACGTTGAGAAATAGATTAATCGAGAACAAAGATTTGTGATTTTAATTTTAAAGATTTTAATCGCGAGAGCCCTATAATAAACGTGCGAGAAGGTTATACTTAGTAGACAAGTGGAGGCCATGGCCTATCGGTTGCACGGCCCCTGATGACAGACCTTGGGTAACGTCCAACATCACAACCCGGAACCAGCAAGCTTTATATAGACATTGAGGCCAAAGTCTTTAGGTCAGTTTGAATCTAGCCTAGTCCCTCTTCAAGGCAAAGTGTTGTAATGCTCTGCGTACCCATGCGTTATTCGAGCTATATACACATGCGTGTATTTAGCAGCATTTTTAATGAGACAATTGAAAACACGAGTATCATTTATGCATGCTTTGGCATTCACACAACAATGAAGATTTACCTTACAGCATGCAACGGAATGCTTATGTTTTACTGAGTACTTATTGGACCTATTGTCCGCTGCTATCAATTACCACGCTGAGTAATGTCAAGAGTTTCATCTTGAACAAATGCTTTTCTTGAGCCTCACCGTGGGCTTCAACAAAAAAGGACACCTCTACAGGATTACCATAAAAACTACTAACGAATCGAGGATCTTCCAGCCATTAACCAAACCACCCAATGGGAAATGTTAACATTTTATTAACAAGGCTGCTTGTCGCTCATGTCTATGCAGTTTACAATGCTACCATAAAGGTACTTATCAAGAGGTATATATATGGTTACCTAAACTGTGTTGTTTTCAACACTGCACCTGAATCAGCCTTGAGGGCTTCCAGTTCTTGCTTCTTCTTCACATTTGCCACCGTTGGGTAATTCCTGAGTGAAATATATGACAAATGCATACAAATTCAATAACACAACAAATCGACATTAAGAAACAGTTTTACCGTATTAAGTAGGTCGACTGCTGTGTAGCCAAAGGAGAATGATGGTCTTTATTCATGAACTATTGTTCATATACACGTGTTTTACATGTGAAAGTTTCACAATAAGTGGGACGAAAATAAGATTCCCTGGGCTGGTAACAATGTATTGCTTAAAAGAGAGTTTTTAAACTAGACTCTCATAATCTGCCAAGATCCCGTTGAAAATTTGATTAAAGGACCTTCTCATTTCCTACCCAATACACTTGCTGGCCAAGTTTCAGTTTTAACTAGGCACTATCATTAGTTTTCAAGGAAGACTTGGCTGTGTTGCATTGGTTTCTGGCTTATGACTAAGACGGAAATTCGTAAATGGTCATTCCCTACTCCAGAAGGGTGGTAGAGTTACATGTGTTATAACTGCTTTAACATATATTAACTCCAAGGCAACCATGATCTTTTGTATATATTTGTATCACTGAAGCACTGTGTCTAGCCACTTAAAATGTTTTGCCATAAAAGTGGCCACCTAAATATCTATCACAACTTTCCTTTTTACTGAACTCACATATTAAAACAAATTTCCCGTGTAAAATAACAAAACTGCCACTTTTAGTCCTCATGTGTCTGGGAAATTTACTCTATGCCTCTGGAGCATCCAAATTGTCTGCATACTCTACTTTCTAAGCTCAAACGTAAACCAATTCTCTTGCACCATGAACACTTTTTAGTTTGACAATATGCTTGTTGATCGTCTTCTCCTCCAAAACAGCACTAATTTTACACCTTGTTGTCCTACCAACGACTAACTACCTTGTCTCTCTTGCAACCATCGTTGAGACAGTGGACGAGAACAGCTACATAGTACAACCCAGGCCTTTGAAAACAATACAACTTTCAGAGAAAGAACCCATCAGAGGGGAACAGTATGCATGTTTTGAAACAATTTTCTCCAAAACAATCATACAGATATTATACAGTATAAAAAAACATTTTCAGGTGACTTGCAGCATTGTGGCTCAAGAATACCATCCTCTCTGTACATCTTGACAAAGCGATTCTGGCGTTACTTTAAATTTGTTTTGTTTTGGCCAGGTGAAATTTAAAAGAAGTAGAACTACATCTGATAAATTGGTCAAATGTGAACAGTTGACTGTAGTTCACGCACAGCAAAAAAGTAATGGCACAAAAGTTTACCTCCTTCTTTCCTCTCTCCATTTCTTTACATCCTCATCAGTAAGTAATCGTATGCGAAACTTGCCCTCTGCATGAGTCTGGAAAATTAGTCATTGAGCAATAAGCAAAAAAGAGCATATCTCAACTAAGTTAGACCTTTATTTACCAAATAAGTCCGAACGAGTAAATATTATATGCAAAAATTACGAAAAGCAAACATTTTCTCATATTATGTCAGCAACACAACCTCTCCGAACGAATAAATATTATATGCAAAAATTACGAAAAGCAAACATTTTCTCATATTATGTCAACAACACAACCCTTTACTGACCGTTGTATCATATCTGATACCACAGGTTTCAACACGTTTATTCAATGTATTAACGTTTATTATGGTCTTTAGTGCCCATGGTATCATATTTGCTACCATTGGCCTCTATTCCATTGATTGGATTTTGAAC
>JANTCA010004250.1:0-10322 GCA_024741275.1 Chironex yamaguchii | reverse complement strand
TACTCTGAGGAGTGTCAGACGAAAAGAGCTTTTAAGTATGATTTTAGCGCAATGTCGCAAATTTTCAAGGTGATTTTGTTATGTTCAATATCTTCTCATTAGTGTATTTCCAAGCCAATTTTATTCTTTCCATATCGTACCCCCTTTTTGATGACATTCTTGCCATTCCACCACGAACCATACGTCTCATAAATTGAATATGTGCTTTTTATAAGAACTAAATATATCATTTTTTCCACAGATTTAGACAATGGTACTCTATAGCTACTTTTGGAATAAAAATTAGAATACATTCATCTATGATGAATAAATATGCATTTAGATTTTGCCTTTCACGTTACCAGCATTTTGCCAATCTGAAGTCCTCGGACCAGAAACAAAAAACTAGGGATCTGCACTAGTAGCTGAGATAGAAAGCATTTTCATCGCAAGAGCACCTACATTGTCGAACTAATCCCAGTTTTTTACAAAGCTCCTAACTATCCGCATCTTAAATCTGGAGATATCGACTTATTTCCCCCTGCACAAGTGACGGGCCATTGATACCGGCTCTAACGACGCACCACTGTTTCCTTCCTGTAATGGTAGTTTTTTTAAGAATGGCTGATACAGACACCTCCTCCCTGCTTTTCATGATATTTCCCTGAGGTATTTCAGCTCCCCCCATCCCCCACTGGAAAGAGGAGACGATTTGAGGCGACAAACGAAGAGAGAACCACATTTCCTTGCTCAAACAGATGCATGAGAGCTACCCAGATTTCGGACGTTGCAGACAAGGAGCATGGGACCTAATCCAGGTGACTAACGCTCCATTCTTTAAAATGTCTTTTTGATCATGTTTCAGGAGAAGCTCGCGCTTTTCCTCCACCCTCTGTTAAAGACACTCTTAAATTGTGAGAGCATAAGAAACAACCCTACACAGGCTGATACTTATCTGCCCCCAAAACGTGGTGATCTCCACGATGGGCTACAGAAAGTCTCAGTACAGCTCCACACCAAAACACTGAAAAGAAATTGGCCATTCTCTGTCCAGGCACACCTGGAAGACATGGGAATGGAGTTTCAATAGCCTCTCGCACACAAAATATACTTAATTCCAAAGAGGAAGGTTGACATGAGGTTTTTCCACGCCAGAAAAAGTCTATCTCAGACAGCATTGTAATTCTAGTGCTGTTGGGTATGTTAGACAGATTGCTTAACACGAGGATGAAAGAAACTCCTTTTTAGCTAGATGAATTTGCAAAATCTGATAGTTAAAATGTATATCTTGCATAAGCATTGCCAACTCACGAAAAATCAAAGCATTATGGTGCATGAATTGGGATTAAAGGTGGATCTACTACAAAACAAACATAGGTGTTACATGAAAAGGTGACTAAAAGAGCCAACGCTATTCCTCAATTCGGAAAACCCGTTTACTTTTGTATCAAAGTAAGTGGTAAAATATTGTTATGGAAATGTTAGGGTCCGTACGAAAAAACTAACGAAACTGTTTGTGTAAGCCAACTTCAAACAATAATTTATATTGATGTTCAGTCCTGACAATATTCAAAGATGGTAACTTGCATTAAATGAGTAGCCTACCATTAACCTACCTGGTGCACGAGGACGAGAAATATTAATGGTTTTTTTTCGATTTGAAAGGAGTGTGCAATATTTACGTATTATAATTTAAATCTCAGAGTAAAATCATCTATTTTCTGAAATTTGTTACTAACTTTAAAGTTCTTTGTCCAGTTATAAAAGTTTATCCAAAATGTACCAAAACTGAAGATTTTGTTTTGGGTTTCCTAAAATACTCTCGTGTTGTAATGCTTCCATGGAAACTACACTGATGAGAAAAAGTTTAGTTATGTTGATATTTCTATCGAGGATCGTCCGGAAACGGCAACACAAGATAAACAGATTTGAAGTGGAGATCTTTTGTTGGTGCCCTACGTGCCAGCCGGCATAACGGGCAGTAAGTAAATAGGGATCCTTGCAAGAAAAATACAAATATAACAAGTTTTATTCTTTAAAAATAATGGTCTTAAAATCAAGCCCCTATAAACACCATAGGAAAGTACAAAACGGGACAGACAGACAGAGCGACGTTAGGCACAAAAAGACAAAAGCATGTCACGTTTGTTGTCTCTTACTTTCAACGTCTCCTCCCAATTCTTTAACAATAACATATACTACAGGTTAACATCACGAAATTTTCTACATTCACTCTACTAGACAAATAATACAGTTAAAAAGCAATGATGCAATGGTTGCGGAATTAAGTTCAAAGTTGTGAGAAGAAAACTATGAGAAATCTGTCAGTCAGACAACACAAATCAGAAAACTTTCATAAATAAAGGGTTGATGCTGTCAATGAAGAAAATCAACCTAAGACAGATGTTGTAAAAACTATTAAAATAAAGATAAATTTCATAAAGGAAGAAACAATAATTGGAATTATACTCGAAAACAGAGGAATAGTGCGGACTGCACCGACAAAAAAACAGTGTACATGAAAGATAAATGAAAGATGAAAACTAATAGTACAGTATTCCTCAGTGTATCGCTTGGCGCCGAGGTTTAGACAGTAAGAAAGTGTGATAAGCATTTGACGGTAAAATGCAGTCCCCAGCTTTTCACACGCTAGTAAGCATTAATGCCTGTGATTATATACCTAATAGAAATAACTTTATTGTTATTTACAGTGGTGTAAGGTTTACTAAGTTACAAGTTTGAAGAAAACGATTTGAGGCATTCATCGCCTGTCTCTGAATCCCTTGAGTGCCAGGCTACTGTTGTCGTTAAGACCATGCGAAAGTGTTTTGCTAACGTCGTCGGGCCAACTCTTTCACCCATTAAGTTCAATAATGCCTACACCGATCTCACAATTTGCTATTATCGTTTTTTATCCTACTGACACGCACACCTTTACTGGTGTACTAGTAAACGATGTCTTGTCGTCTACGTCCCTTTCCAAAGTGATTACTCAGACTTAAAGTCAGGATATGCGAAAGGGCCGAATGAACAAGTCCTCACAGCAGAAAAGTTTCCATGTGCTACACTCTTCCACTCTTTTCTTTCCTATTTCTTCTCTGCTTGGGGTCCTTGTTAGTCCGAGTTTTGAAATTACGAAACGTGGTCGTCTTTCCTACGGCAAAACCTTTGATAACCATACAATGATTTTCCTCGTCTTTAGAGATATTACGGTGAATCGAGAAGTTGAATGTGTTGCTCTTGTTCTTGTTTCTTAGCATTCGATTTTGCGTGGGTAAGAATGTGTGATTTTAAATTTGTCGATTGCGCAAATCGTTTGTTACAAGAGTCAAATGGACAAACGTATGGACGATCACCAGTGTGTATACGAACATGTGTTCGTAAGTTGAAATCGAGAGAGAATCTTTTACCACAGCCCTCAAATGTACACTAAGAAAAAAAAGAGTATTTTTGACAATTGAGTAGAATAAAGTACACCAATGGTAACTTGTAAGTCCAAAAAGCTTTCGAATCATTAAAAAATACTTGCTCACTTTTCTGACTAAATGTTATCCCAGAAAGCGTACTTAATTAAAACTTTATTACATGCATAAGCTTGGGTAATCTTCAGGTCTAATGTGACGTGTTTCTTACAAACCTAGAGAGCTCAATTTGCTACAGTTGATCATACATCTAAAAGGCAACCTGTTAATGCTGGTGTTCCTTCAAGGTCTGTACTAAGTCCTGATTGCTTGCTATCTTAACTAATGACGTACCAACGATGATCACAATGTTAGTAGATCTCATCGATGTTCCTTCATTTACGCGCACTCTTTCACTTAAACTCACTCTTTCGTTTAAATTCACTTACTAAAAAAATACACACTAGTAATAAAATGGTAATAAAAAAATACCATTGATATGCACTCTTTAACAGTCATGCACTCCTTCACTTACACAAACTCTTTCACTTGCATTCACTCTTTTATTTACATCTACTTATAAACTGACACGCACTCGTTCATGGATATACACCTTTTAATACACATGAACTCTTTCACTTACACTCAATCTTCAATTTACATTCACTCATTCATTGACACGCAATCGCTCACTGATTTGCCTTCTTCAATCTACATTCACCCTTTCATTAACATTTTCTCTTCTATTTACACGCACAGTGCAAAGTTTCTACGTGTTCCATGAGGCTTCCTGTATTATCCACTGGTTTTCAAATTTGTATACAACTTATTTTCAAAAGACGACTACACTATGGTCTGCTATCCATACTTTGTGGCGATCTAAAAACCTTTATCATATAATGCAGTATCCACATGAGCAACAGGGCAACTTCCTCAAAAAAACGGCATTGTGCATCGACAATAGAAATGTTGATCGAGAAGGAAGAAGTAGGCATCTCTAGGTTTTCCGATCACACTTTTGTGATATAAGTAAAATGCCCAAGTTTGCAACTAAGAGAAACACATTGAAGAAATTCCGTGACAGTATGGCTCCAAATATCGCCAAACCAACCTCACTCAACACACGCGTTACACGATAAACATTTTTTACAACAAACGTAGAGTCAACCATCAGCGTGGTTGCAACATGCCGCATGACAATAATCTTACTTACATATTTTTCTAACTAAAGTATCATACCACACGAAAGATAGACCACGCGGGATATAATTACTTAAATATAATTTTACCTGAAATGGTTTTTCACCCGTATGCACTAGTTGATGTCGCTTTAGTTTTGAACTTTCCACAAAAGCCTACAAGGGCAGAAGAGGAATCCGTTTTCTAATAGACATCGATGACAATCGGACTATCAACGTTTCTCTTTGGGCTTATCAATAATGGTGCAAAAAAGCAAGCTACCAAAAACAGTCCAGAAACTGATAATATTTGTTATCTACACGTTACAAAATATTAATACAATGTAATTCCGACCAAACTGACGTTTTGCGCAATATAGCAGTACTCTTAGTGCTAGTAGAGGTACCATACAAACAAGGCAGGTTGTAATATTCTGACTAGGCGAAGTACGTCGAAAATTCGCGGATAGATCGTTCTCTTCTCCAAAACGATCGTAAAATTGTTATCTTTTCATAGGTTGAAACATAGCTGGTTTTATAGCAATATAAACGTATTTATTGAGTTTAGGCAAGTGATCCTTGCCAGTGCACCTGTGCTCAGTCTGAAAACGACAGCAAACTCAACAAAAAAATCATTGGAAAGAACGTAGTACCTGCTCTGCTCAATAATGGTAAGTACTCTTAAACTTTTCCCTGAAAGCTGTCTGCTTTTTACAAAATTGTAACTCGTTTTTAATTCGTTTTCTTGCGCGTTTAAATTTTAAAGCAATGCCATTAGTTTCCTTTCACAATCAAATAATTATATGTTGAAGTTCCTACTTTCAAGGAAATCTCCGGTAACAAGTTGTCGTTGAAAGAAAACTTACTTATGTTTTCTGTAATACAATGCGGTTTTAGAAATAAAATGTGTAAGCATTATGGGGTCCTAAAATAAAGGCACCAGATTTGCAGTCGCGAGACTGATGTGAATCTTCGGCGGCGACAATTATAATTTTGTTCATTACACAAGATGACCAAGTCTACCTCTGTTTGGAACTAGTGCAACAGCAGCAAATGTGTGCTTTGCAAGTACAAAAGACATGCCGATTGTAACAGTTTTGACCGACTGACAGACAGCCAATAACATGAATGAACGATTGGGGTGGAATGAGGAAGTCATTTAACATTTCCTAAGCGCTGCTTACTTCGGTATAAAAGGCATTTAGATTTGAATTTCTGTTCGTTAAAAACCACCCTGTCTACATGTCTATCTGTATCCTTCAAAAACAGGGGAATGGGCATAGGATAACCTGCTCTACATGGATGCATTTTCGATCATTCAGAAAGACAATGGACGATGTGTTTCGCTACAACAATCCATGCATGAACAGTTGTCTTTTCCCTGTACCATCTTCCTGGTTCGTTCCGGCCAGAAAATTTTCAGCAGGCATCGGCTGGAATATGACGAAATATTCATCGTAAACTACAACGTCCCATGTTTTGTAACGAAAATGCTTTGCCAAGTACCATTTATCGATGGAGACATGTTTTTCATATTCATTACTAACACCACAAGGTACTCGTATAGTTTGATTACTTGTAAAATGTGTCCTTATAGATCACGTGACCATTAAACTTTGCTTTCACACCATGCTGGTTAAGGGACGCCCATGACAATGTGTACACATCTTTAGATAAAATTATTTTCACTCATACTTATCAAACGATAGGGAACTTCATGGTTAAACCTCATAATAGTAAGATCTAGACAACATAACTTCGAAAATTAAAGGAATGGATTAAAGCAGTTTTAGTCGAGTGGTCAAAAGCGCATGACTTTGCCTTTGGGGAGTTTGGATGTAAAATTGACGGTAGAAGTCTACTTCCAAACATGTCATACAAAGTGTGACGAGATTAGCCAAATCTCTGCATTTTGCGCACAAGAAATCACGAAGTGTAGGCAAATAGACGTAGCACTGCCATGATTAGCCATGGGTTAACTTGTGAGCTATGTGCAATAAATACAGAACCTTCATACTTGCGAAGAAAGCAGGTTTATGTGTCAACCATTCAGAATCAACCAACCAATTCACGCACACGGATTAAGAATCTGCAGAAAATCAACATATTTCCGACTGCTAATTAGCAGGTATCTGTCAAAATATCTAATTTGAGTGACTAACATAACATAAGATAGAACATAGTGTTACCTTTCCACATTCTGCACATACATGAACCCTTGGTCCATGCGTATGTAAATGTTTCCTCATTGCAGAATTATCCTTAAACATTTTCGTACAGCCCTGTACATCACAAAAAATGAGTTGAAAATTAAAATACCAAATAAACCAGACATATTAACAAGACTGGCAAAAAACTGATAACACAATAAGGAATTTATCTCCATGATGGAATGCTGGTCGATGCTATGATGGTTTACAAATTGATGGTGCTAAATGTGCCATCAACTAATAGTTGAATTATCAGACAAAGCAATCTCAAACAACATTTCATTACCATCAGTGTTCTGCTGTCAAATCTTCTTAAATCTGTGTCAAGATGTGTTAAGTTAGCATCAAGGTCCCTTGAAATCGCAAGGATATGCAACACTATTTGGGCTTACATGAAGTTGACTTCAAGAAAAGAAAATAGGATACAGTTTTATCTGAGACTAAAACTGGTGGGTTTTCTCACTTAATACCACATTGGTTAAAGATTCCCTCCTTTGTGACAAGTTTGGACAAAATTTAACTGCAAATTTATGCCTCCAAATAATTATTATTTGGCTTGGTAGAAATTTAATTATTTTTTACCATTTTGAAGACAAGAGGAGTGTTGAAACTGGTAAAAACGATTGTAATGGCACAGAGGCTTTGGTAACAATGCTATACAATGAAAATAAAAGGGTTTTGCATTAACAGGGAAAATGTATGGGAAAAGGCAAAGAGACAATGTAGTCTGCCAAATCTGACATCTGGTACACAAAAAGGGAAATTATTAATCCATTAAATTATAAATTAACTTCGGTGTTTAACCTTGAAAAATGACCAAAATGTATACGTATGAAAACCACACACAGTGCCTATTTGTTCGGGAGCTACCCTTGGGATGGAAAAATTCGTGCTCTGGGCTTGCAGTACATTAAGAATACAAACAAATATGTTGAACCTGGGTAGCATGCAGACTGACACTGCTTAATGCTACTGTGTACAATCAAATTTTTAATGGCTGTTATTATTTATGAAAGCTAGACTGGCCTGACCCAATCTCTTTTTCAGCTATTGATAACCCTTTTTGCTTCAAACTATTCAGCATCAATTACCAAACATCATTTGATAACCAGATTTAACAATACAAACTTATCGATACCGGAATGCATTACCTCGATAATTCCTTTATATGTGAGTTATATAGTCCGGGTATAAGTACATATGTATGATTTACTTGTTCATATTACTAGGTTTTAAAATCATACATGCTGGTAGAGAAAACCACAAAGAACTACCTTATGGGGACATGCTATTGTTTTAACACCATCTTCTTCTCGTTGCCTTTTAGGTTTCATCCTACCAAATAACATAAAACAGCAAGTATTGAAATCAGCGTAAAATCAAGCACTTAAAAATACATGCACAACTTGAACACCTAATGTAATACAAGAAGCTTATCACTGAGGAGTGCATTCTAAGATATAATTATTTCTGTAATAAGCCACTCAAAATGATTAAATATGGGTTACAATAACCGAAAGCTAATCTCTAAAAACAAAATCCACTTCAGCACCATTTATCGCCATTTTGGCTACTTCTCTAATTTAGTCGATGCAAACAATGTATCACATGCCTACTCAAATTTTTACAGCCGGGACTGAATTAGGTTTGTAGAAAGAAAAGAGTTTGTTCAATTTTCTTAAATATTTTTACCATGCTCTAAATGTACATTTTTTGCGCACTGTACCACAGACAGATCAACAAACACACATATATTACTTGTAAAACACTTGCTTAAATAATGAACACTTACCGAGCAAATTCCGATAACTGTTTAGGGTCACTTAGATCTATTCCTGGCAATCCCCCAGGTGGAAGCTTTTTCCCAGTCATATAATCTGAGAAGTCTGGAACTGCTTGGTTATTTTCAGGTTGCAGGTTCTTGTCTTCTAGATGGAAAATATATCATGCAGAATACATGGATACCACACACGTGAATTTTAACAAGAACTAATACTATCAACACAACACAAAGTTACATGACTAAATATACAATAGAATACCTGTTGGTAGAACTATATTTAGGATCTTTACAAATAAAGCCATAACATCCTTTTCGCCTTTTCTTTTTAGTATCAAATCTTTATCTTTTGACAATACCACAAGAACCAGCGGCCATCTATCACAATGAACTGCAGACAGCATGATGCAATAGCATTAGACTGAAGTTGAAAGTTCGTTTTTAACTTCGCTTAAGTTTGCCCTCCTTCAAATTTGACAAATTATTGATATAGTTAACCTTTGGTGTAGAAAACTCATCAGAAAAATTACCATTATTTCTACTTAATTTCTTACATGGTCATAGGGTAAAAGATTACATAAATCATCTGCTTAGTCTTATAGTTAGCTATGACAGAACAGAGAACAAAACATGCTACTACAAAAAACATGCAAGAATTAGGTTAGTGTGTAGGCATTTCAAATTCTTTCAATTGTGAGTCCAACTGACAAAGCCTTGGCAAAGATAGGGCTACCTTAGATTTTGAAAAATTCTGGCTTCAGTCTGACACTGTGGTGACATACAATTAATGGCACTTCTAAATATAATAAGGACTTAAAGAGAATAAGAGTCTACAACTGAATACAACAAATTGTGAGGATTTGACTGAAAAATCAAGTTGTCTTAGTCAGCCTTCAGAAAATGGGAGCAATCCAAGTAAGAATGTAGGCTCTGAAACCGGATAATCAACCCATGTTGTGTGTGAGTACTGTGTGTCTCTCCATTATTAAAGAAGATTACAATCAACATGTGTGCCAAACCTGCCAGATATTCACTTACTGCCATGCAAACCAGTTGCTTATACATGTTATCAAGAAGGCATTGTTTGATGAACAGTTGCCAAATACATGGACATGGGATAAGTAAGTTTAAGCATAAGCCATACTTTCACATTAACCTGGGTCTTTAAAAGAAATTTTCAGTTGGTAAAGAAGAAGAACAACAACAGAGTTCGATTTGACCTTGAAAAGCTAAAAGACCCAGAGATAAAAAAACAATATCAACAAGAACTTCAAGGATGTTTTGCGCCCTTGTTACTCTTAGACAATGTGCAAGAGGTATGTGATAGCTTCACCAACATTTTGACAGAAACAGCAAAAAGGGTACTTGGAACAGCAAAAGCAACAAAGAAACCTTGGATAACTCCAGAAATTTTGAAGAAATGTGATACAAGGCGTGAACAAAAAGGGAAACGATTTACCAATGATGATGAAATGATAAAGTACAGAAAGCTGAACAAAGTAACAAAAAGGGAAATCTTAGAGGCAAAGGACAAATGGTTGAAGGAGCAGACGATGGAAATTGAAAAAAACTTGAATTGTCACAACACAAGGAAAGCTTACGCGCTGGTAAAATCACTGACGACAACCAAGCAACCAAGAGTGAACGTAATTGAGGACAAAAATGGAAAACTACTTACCAACATTGAAGATGTAACAGAGAGATGGAGGGAGTACTGTCATGGCCTGTACAACCATACAGCTGCAGTTGACACCAGCATCATTGAAGAAGGAAC
>JANTCA010004249.1:0-10323 GCA_024741275.1 Chironex yamaguchii | reverse complement strand
AAAAGCTTTTAAGTATGATTTTAGCGCAATGTCGCAAATTTTCAAGGCGATTTGCAAGTTTTGTACCACAAAAAGATCGTTCAAGTTCTGTATACCCTGATCAGGAATGATCAAAAGGCAAAGGCCCCTGTCAGGACTTCAGTTCACCTGAGTTTGTAGCAACAATTTTTTGACAGTTAGACATACAAAGTTCCTATTCTGAGTTCACATTGGAAATCACACGTGTATGACAGTTTCACTTTCTCTTGTTTAAAACCACTTGTGTAAACAGATTTTCAGAGTTTGCACACTGTTCAGTAAATTATTAAGGAACTGGAACAATACATAATGGAACAGTGATGGAACTGTTAAGAGATTTTCCTTTTGACCAACATAGATGAGAAGTTGGTGGCATTGGTGTCACAAAGAGATCAGGGAACCAGAACTTTGGAAATGACAAAGCAAAGGTGTGATCAATTAATTATTTGATTGAAGATGAAGAGAGCTATAATAATTGCACTCGACTAGACAAGGAAGGGATATGTTTTAAACTGAATAAGTACAAGACCTTTTAAATGTATTTAATCCCTTGAAGAACTTCCATGTTCTTGGAAACTTTGAAGTTCGTCTGTGCAAACTAGGTGAACATCTGGATCCACCCCTGGATAATCAATAAAAGAGGTATACACATACTTACCTAAGCTGGTGAAGCTTCCCACCGATGACTGATGTTAAAAGATCATTGTCATGTCCCAAGAAACTGCTCATATCATACATTTGTTACATAATCTTTGCAAGTTGTTAAAGATCAGAGACAAGATGGTGTAGAAGATCTGTGTTCCGTGATAGATAGTCTGCTTTCAGGGGCATTACGTAGAAGAAAATTGTTAGGAAGTTCATTTTAATGCTTTCAAAACAATTACAGACAACATATAATGCTACTATGCTTATTTGCTACCATTTTTTAGTTGAAAACCTTAAGTTTCAAGTTGGCAGAAATCCTGAAATGTCACTCTCAGTAAAAATTGAATTGGCTTATGCTGAGAAGTCAATAATCAATTGATCAAAATCAAAAGTTGAGGTACTCTAAGTCAATTTGTCATGTTATACAAAAAGGCCCAATTGACCTGGAACTAAGAACAATTTGTAAGACTTTGAGTAAAGTTTTGAGAACCAAACAACACACTGCTAGTAGAGCTGAACTCTTAGATGTCTACAGTGGAAAAACTACACCCGAGATCAACACCTTTTTACCAGTGAATACAGTCTTAAGTTCAAAAATATATCAACACAAGTTTGATGTGAGGTTCTTTTTTAATTTTTCAATCGATTCCTTAGAAAATCACTTCCACGACCAATCAGTATCCCAAGAATTGCAACACACCAAACCCACGAAACCCAACTGCCCAAATTGTAAAATCACATTTCTGCATTTGAGTTTTCAAAATACAAATCCTTTGATGGTTTTGCCCCGATGACTGAAGTGCTAAATGATATTTTGTCAAGTTGACACTTAGGGCACTCAAATTCACAGTGCTTCTTTGTAATATTTGGTTTCTTTGATAAAGCTTAGAAAAGCAGATCTGCATGTGTTCCTGGAACTATTTTAAGGCATGTGCATTCCTATTTCTATCTATGAAGGCCCTGTTCTATGCTCACAAACATGTACAATACTAGCTATTGGGATCCATAAAGACAAAGTACCTTTTGGTTCCTTCAATCTATGAAGAGTGTAAAACATTATTTTATTCTAATTAAAACTAATAGAAATAAATATTTTTTTATTTTAGGAAATACAGAGGAATTTTTTAGTGATGTAAAATTGGAAAACCTAAAGGAAATGAATCCTCCACCTGAGATGCCAAATGGTAATGTTGGAACACCTCTTAGCATCTTCGTTGACCTAATAAAGTCATGTAGACTTCCAAGTTCTTTGATTAAAAAGCTTGGGCTTCAGTTTCCTAAAAGCTTATCAAAGCGAAAATATGGGAATGTTCCCTTTGAATATAGTGATGCAAAAAGAAATTTTGGAAGATGTCCTAAACCAAAAGACTCAAACTCACAGGTAAAACAGTACAAAGGAGATTTTCCTCTGATCAAAAAAAGTGCTGTTATTGAAAGCAGGTCTTGTAATTTAGTCAAAGGAAATAGAACCATGCTTAATACCTGTTTGTCAAAGGATAAGGAAAGTCTCTGCAGAGATTCCAACTCTAATAATTTAAGATGTCATGCCTTGAGATCAAAATCTGATGCTGTAGTTAAACATTGTTACATCCTTGACCTTCACTGTGAGACAGGAGCAGAGGACTGGGAGCGGCATGAAGCCCTCCACGATGATGTGGATGCACAAGGGAGAGTTAAGGAAAGGTTATATGAAGAAGACATCGAATTAAAGTGGGAAAAGGGTGGATCTGGTTTAGTGTTTTATACTGATGCTTATTATTGGCATGAAATGAAAGGCAAAGACTTTGATGAAGATACTGTAGATGACTGGGATGTGGACATGAGTATATATTCTGAACCAGGTAAGTTACTGTAGCTATGTTATTACTGTTGTTGGTTATTGGTGCATATCTTACATAGAAATATTCCCCTCTCAAACACAACCAAAAAATTCAAATTCATATTCTTTATGTATGAATTTCTTTATTTATTTTGATATTTCTTTATTCTTTAAATACAAGTATGCTGTGGAGGATGAGGCAAGGACAATCATTGTATAATTCTTTATTTTTGTATAAGGACATTTTCAAGAAAGACAAGTCAATGTAAACATTTTTAGGCAGCTTGGTTCATCATCAAGAAATCTGAATAGTGATGAGTGCCAATTATGACAAACAAACAATCTACAAAACAAGTTACATTTACTATGCATAGTGGACCTGTCGCCTAAGCTCTAAGTGGATAAATTTATTGCAAAATATAATTTAATTAAAAAAGGACTACAGGGTATGATTACATGGGAGTGAGCATATCAAACTCATTGTTGGCAGTGTCCAAAACATGGAAGTCTTTAAATTATGAGGCATGTACCCCAAATAGCAAATAAGGCATAGACTTTAGAACTTTTAGTAAGTCACTTGTCAAAAACTATGATAAAAAGAAGGATAACACCAAGGATTTAAGGAATCTTAAGTGAGAGTCAAGCAGGTTCTAGACCTGGATTTACTACAGTAGAACAAATCACAAATCCAAGGATTCTAATTGAGGAAGCAGATAACCACAGCATGAACATGTCCCACAATTTCATCAATTTTATCAAAGCCTTTGATTGAGTCTGGCATAATGTACTTTGGCACATAATGAAGAAATAAAACATAGGTAAAGATATGACAGAACTGATACAACATCTTTATGAGAATGCTAAGAGCAAGGTACTGAGAGATGATGACTTCAGTGACTGGTTCAAGTCAACAGTTGGAGTAAGACAAGGGTGTGTCCTTTCACCAATTCTTTTAAATCTCTTCTTGCAACGAATCATGGATGAAGCCCTAGACAGATTTGATGGAAGTATCAAATATGGTGGCAGATTGATTTCAAATCAGAGGTTTGCTGACAATATTGACTCACCTGGGCCAAGTGTCTCTGACTCCCAGGAATTAACAACAAGGTCGCATGACACAGCAAATAGTTACGAGATGGAGATCAGTATAGCGAAAAAGTGAGTGATGACCAAAAGGTGCATAAATGATTCTCACTTAGACATCAAAGTAAAGACCATGTCTTACAACTAGTAAAATGCTTTAAATATTTAGGAGCCATTATTCACAAGTGCAGGCAAGGCTCGCGTTAGGTACCAGAGCTTTAAAAAACTCAATAACGTCTGGAAAGCGAAAGGAGTAACACTAAAAGACAAAATTAAGACTATCAAGAGCAGTAGTAACAATGACCTTGCTCTATGGGTGTGAAAGCTGGACATCAGTTTGAAATCAGAGAAAAGAATAAAGGTATTTGAGATGAAATGTTACAGACTGAATGTTATCTGAATGTCATCAAATACATATCATGCTGCAAAAAGTGCATTGCAATACATGAAGTCAGCATCTTGCCAGGTAAAAGGAAAACAATTTCTTTAGAAAAACTGCTTCTAGTATTTAGCCAAGTACAAATTTGTAGTAAAATAATGCCTTTTTCTCTTAAGATTTTTAAGTCTAAACTAAACTCTTCTGTTAGTTATGAATTATTATTTTAATGCAAAAGCTGATCTTTTGAGCCCAGTCTGATTAGCATATATCTTTTGTCATTTTGTTTTGCTTAGATTTACCTCAAATTAGTGTTTGCTTTGTGATGACCGATAACCAATGTTTGTACAAGTGATAATGCGTATTCTTGGAGGTTATTTTTGCCATCGATTTTTCAAACTTTGTATTGTGTCAATGTCAAACAGTTAGATCAATGACGTGATCTTTCACTGATTAAAACTCAATTAAGGCTTCTTTCAAGGTGATATTGGAGAGAAATGTTCTCATCTAGCCAATTTTGATGCAATCTTCTAATCTGCATCTTAGACTGTCTTTGAAAATGCTGAATGATCATGAGTGTGCTAATTTACTGGAGTTTCTTGCTATTATTCATCTCTTCGATCTGCTTCACAGGAACACTGTAAAGGACCTTAAAGTCCTAATTATGTCTCTCTGTAGGCCTACCCAATACCAGTAGATGGTTAACTAGAATTTTTTTAGTTCCCTGCTTTTTCATGCTTACAGACTATCATTTGAGATCTTCTCAGCTGGTTAGTAGAGGAAGGTAGCACATCATATGTATTTTGCAGCCAGATGCTGATCTATGATGTACTTCACTTCCCAACCGTTACCCAATTCTGGCCTGCAGTTACTTCTTCCTTATGCCCAACAGTGTGATCCTGTTGTGGGCATTAAATTTGACGTGACTTTGGGTTCTGAACTTATGTCCTTCAGTTATTTTCTACGGCTTAGCATTCTCTATGATTCATTGCCAGGAAAGGGATAAGCAGGTTGGAACCAGCAGCACATTCTTTTGCCTTATTGCTTTTACATCAGTCTCCAAAGCTTGACTGAAACTCAAGGTGTAGTGCAGTGGTGATGAATACACTCTCAATGAAATAAATGCCTTCTTTGCAATTTACTTATAGTAGGTTGACTTAATACTGGAAAGCTATGCCAGACATAAACAAAACTTTAATTTAAATGCTGAGGTGAGCCTGTCTGTTACAGGAATTTCTCTTCACTGAAGACTACAATTAGGTCATGATCAGGCTGACTGAGAGCCTCTTTAGTTAAAACAGATCAACTGATGACTGCTCGCGCTTAGTCACTAGCTGATGTCCACTTTTCTAAAGGAAGGCAAGGAAGAGTCAATAGGTAAACTTGCAACCTTATAATGATTTCCAATGATTCTGCCTTTAACAGACAATACTAGTTAACAATATTCACTTTCAACATTGTAGTAATTTCGTGTTCTTGCCGAATGTTCTGGAGTATCCTGCATTGATTTTTCTTGTTTGTCATATTTTGCAGCCTTTTGTTAACAAAAGGATAGCTCTTGCTGTGTTCTTTGTGAGATTTACCATAGTTTACATTTTTTCAGGACTCCGGACAACTCTGGACTTTCGTTATCATTTTCATTCTGCTTTCTCAAAAGCTCAGCTCTGTGTGCTCTATTTAGTTAAAAAATGTCAAAAGTGTTAAGTCCAGCATAGGCCAGATTTAATGTTAACACTGACATGGCAGTATGGACCAGAATAAAGGAGCTCGCAGGCCATACTTTGCTGACCTTATGTCTAAGGTGATGAATCACGTCTTCCTGAGTTAGCTAATTTCTTCTGCTGTGCACCAATTATGGACTAGTGCACTGTTATCCTGTAGCTCTTTACATTCTTTGACTCTTAAGTACTCCATTAGTACATGGTACCTCACCATTCAATTCCTATGTTACCAGTTTTCTGGTGGCCTACGGATTCTACAGAAACTGCCAGCATGCTTATTTACTATCCTCTCTCCTCTTGGTTCTTCTGATGTTGCATTGCACTAGGCTACACTCCTTTATCATTTTGTAAGTTATTCTTACCCTTCCTAGTTTCGTTGATGTGACTTTGGTGACTAGACGTTCATCCTTGTTTTTGTTTACTTGTAGTTTCTCTCTTCACTCCAAACAACTCAACATTGGCCTTGAAGATAATATTGTCTATTATCTTTGACTTTTATTTTGGTAGTCCCTTCGTTTTATAGGGGGAGAGTGCCCCTTCAGTACAAGTGTTGACTTTAAATGGACTGTCCCTAAAAGTAAACTTACAGATAAATGTGATTATAATGCAATACTGATAAAAAAGTGAAGAATCAAAACCTATTTACAATTATGTACAAATGAAATAAAGTGATTCACAACTTAGTGTATAATTTAAAAAATGTACTTAGGAAGGAAACTTAACTAGACTTAGTTCAGGTGCTATTCCATATAACAGCATTTTCGTTCATTTGTTATTCTTTTCATTGGTAAAATCTGTTTTAGTTTTTTGGAGGTTATGAGAGGAGAATGTTGCATTTCTGGTACAGAGGTCACACGTATTGTGGAACAAGCCCATTCAGTTATTTGACCATTATTTCGGACTCAGTTCGTATTAGTTCTTCATTAAGCTCCCAGTCAAGCCCTTCCAATGTGAGCCCACTTGGGGAGTCATAGAAACTATTTGTAGCAACTGTAGCAGTGTGTTTGTGTGTTCTGTAGTTGATTGATTACGGTAGAGCTTACAAAACCTCAGAATGAACAGCAGTACTGGTACCGGAAATCTGGTCCACAGTACCTAAGTAGGTTATTCTTAAATATTCCTTTTCAGAAAAGGTGTCACATACTTTTAAAAACCTACAACTTCGGAAGCTGTAGTAGACACAGCCTTAATTTATTCGAATTACTTTAGGTTTTGGTATTCTCCTAAGTAGTTTTTCTACACCAAACTGTTTCAGGTGGTGGAGATATGGATGCAAAAGACTTGTTAAAAATGAGAATTGCTGAAAGAAGAGCCAAAGGCCTTCCTGATGGTCCAACAGACTTGGTAGGATTTGAAAAGCATACAAAAGGATTTGGAAGTCGACAACTACACAAGTGTGGTTGGAAAAGAGGATCAGGCTTAGGTGTATTGCAGGATGGAATTACTGTTCCAGTTGAAGCAGTGGGACAATCATCTCGTTCAAAAACTGGACTAGGATACCTTGGAGAAAAACTGAACCGGCATCCCGTACAAAAAAGAAGAAGAGCAGAGCGTGATGTTGTTATAACCACAATATATGATGAGAGGGACATCGAAGGAAATGTATTATTAAGTGCTGGTCCTAATATTTTAAGATATGTGGAGAAACGTGTAGATTTTGTAAAGTCAAAAGACTAAGCATGTGCGTAAACATTTTTGTCATTATTTATGTCTACATTAGTTTTTGTAGTGCATCCTTTGCATTTTCAAAATAAAACATGGCCGTGGAGCATTTTAAGGGTGCTAGGAAAGAGATAATTGTGTGTGACGAGTTTTAGTTTGTGCATGTATTTTTCGTTGTGTGTCAAGTACACAGTTCACAGAACGTGGTAGATGACATATGAAGGTCAGAAGAAAATGGCAATAAAACAAAACTAAGTTTTAATTGACTGATTCTGATAGCGTAATTTTCAAATCTGGAAAATGGGGTGACAAAATTTCTTTGGACATCTTAGAACGTTTTGCAGTAGTTGACTTCGTTGTTTTCATAGGGTTTCTATCAGGTAGGTTTGAGGGAATACAGGTAGACTACGGAAAAGGCTGTTAATTGTATAACTGAGTAGCACTACATAAAGAGAGCAAGAGTAATGCCAAAAGGGTGAAGATGTATTCTTGTAAATCTCACCCAAGGAGATGAAACCATGTCAGCATACGAAAGGCTTGCAAATGAGTAGTGTTTATTTGATATTGTTCAATAATTTAATTTAATAATGTTTGGCACCCTTTAGGGATGGCACCTCTCCTCATATCTTTTTGTACAGACCCATAAGCTGATCATTCAATTCTTTTTTTTTATTTTAGAAGCTCTGTTTTCAATAAATTAATCTTTTATGCATAGGGGACATAAGTCTTAGTGAAAATGTATTTGTTACGTTAGTCGCAATTCAATGTCCTATTCTAATTTTCTGTACCCATCTTGTTAGAAATCGAATGTTTTTCCAGTCGTGATTATTATCATTATCACCATCATAATCACGGTTTTCATGATTATTTTAATTATCATCGATGATTGGAGATAAAGGAGAGACTTCTTTTCGGTTTTTTTCTCTTTGTTTTCAAGAGTAATTAAGCAAGACCTCTAGTTTTAGAAAATATACTAAGGTAACTCTTGAATTCACCAGACACAACTATCGCCATTATTCTGGACTTCAATGTCGTCGACGTCGTCTGGAACACTGTTCAGCTAATGTAATGGTGATAAATAGAATTTTTCTGTTGCTAGAGAAAGAGAAAATGTTCTGAAAGACAGAAATTATAGTATGACCATGTACACATCACATGCTAGCAAGATTATGTTCTTTTTATGCAACTTGAGTAAAAATAGATTGGACCTATAGCGGTCGTCAAATGAAAAAGCCCTGATGGTTGAAAAATAACCAAGCCTAATACTCCTAGGACTTGCTTCATTTACTATTAAAGTAATCTGTAGTGTTTGATGCACCAAAGTGTGGACGGCATAACTTGTGAGAAACTCCCTCTTGTGAAATCGCTCTTCGATGGCCAGTCTCTGATAATATTAACTTAATGAACGGGTGCAATTGCAGCAGCTGTATTTAATGTTTCATAGCAAAGGGTTTTCTTCTAGATGAGTATTTAATGTTAAAACAAGAAATTCTTTCTAACTATGCACCATCATGTCCCTTTGCAAATAGTACTGCACTGTCACTCGAATCGAACATAGGTAGGTTCACTATTCAGCGTCTTCTGAAACGGTCTAAAGATAGCTTTATATTAAAGCAGTAACGAGTGTCTCTGTGGCCCATGGCAATGTATGCCTTTTACCTACATTATGTTTTTTTGTCCAAAAAGTGTAATGTACTATATCTTAGGAAAGAATATGACCACCCTAGTCTAGCTCTAATGGGAGCCTTTTCATAGAAACCCACATTGCTATAGCAGCACCAGGAAAAACTTTAAGCTAAGCAATGATTATCATTGTTGACACGCGCGAAGTTGCTCTCCCTTAACAGTTAGACTTGAAGATTGGAAAGTTAATCCAGCCCCTCTTGAATTCCTTGCCTGTTGCTACATATTAACTATTACTCCTATGTATACAATTATAAGCCTAGAGAGTCTTGAGTAATTGCCTGTCTCGTAAGAAATGTCTTTCTCTGTCACATTAAACCGCTTGTTTACACAAATATGGTGACAAAATATGTCCCGAATAAGAAATACGATGTCAAACCGTAGTTAACTGACCTCAAATGTCGTGATTTCAGTGACTGCAAAACATTTTTTGAAAATTTATGACAGTGTTCATTATATTTGTAAATATTTATAATCTATAAACTGTGTGTATTTCTAAATAAACTCTGAATGTCATTACGTTTACTAACAGTCAACTCCAACCATGTCTTGTAGCAAGTAATCAGGATGTGACCTAATTTCCTTTAGCGTCCTTGCGTCGATAATGTAAGATTTCTCCTCTTGCAATGTCTTATGGCAGGCAAACTCTCTTTTCTCTTAATGTAGAAGGAGGTATCCTGAAGTTTCGTAAACCGAAAGAGCAGTGTCTTTAAACTTGTCTTAACACGTTCTTGTGATACTTGTGAATAAGGACTGATGTTTAAGTTCGAAACTTTTTGGTAAAAATACTCTAAACAGGCAAGGAATGAATGGTCTGGAAGAGACGAAGGCGGCAATGCAAAACCGAGTCCATGTGAGAGAACGTCCTTTTCTTCCTGAGATAGTTCCCTCTTAGAATAGTTGAAAATTACATCATCAGGGTTGATGCTTGTTATGAAACCTTGTCCTTTTCATAAATCAAACAAATTGTTTCCTGGAATGATAACTTTTTCGAATTGGTACGGACTGTCACGGATTTCAGATGAAGAGAGTCCCTTGAGGACATAGTGGTAGTCAAATTATCATTAACTGCATTGTAATGTATCTGGTGTTCCTCAATTTGTAACTTCTGGTCTGTGGCGGCTGGTGCTAATTTGTTTAAGTGGGGCGATAGCTCTGATAGGTTTTCACAACGACACCGAGCTGAACGTTTTGCACACAGCGTTCCCTATGATTTCTTGAGATAACGGGCAGATTCAGTTTTGCCCCTGAAATGAGGGAAAATCGTCTGATGTCGCCGACAGTCAGTATGAACTACGCATGCCCAGATGCCAAAA
>JANTCA010004248.1:0-10323 GCA_024741275.1 Chironex yamaguchii | reverse complement strand
CATATATTTACGATTTGTATCATTTTTATCTTTATAGTGAATTATCAAGTAATATCAATCCAGCCTGCGACGTGTTGCATTTGTGTGTCCTTAACATACTGGATTTTGCCAATCTTGCTGAACCCCTTTTTTTGACTTGTGATGCTAGTTAGTGGCTTTGGGATCTCGGGGGTGCTCAGTCAAGAAATTGCGCGCATTGAGCACCTCATTTCATTTGTTAATCGTCGTCTCAGCTCTGCTGAACAGAAATATTCTGTTGGTGAGCTCGAGGCTTTAGCTTTTGTATGGACGACTGAAAAATTCCATGTCTTCCTGTATGGCAGGTCATTTACACCACGCACTGACCATCGCAGCCTTACCACCCTGTTATCTGTTGAAGGTCTTGGGCGCATTTCCTGCCACATTGTGCACTTGACAACCCGTCTACTTGTATACAATTTTAACATTGAATACCACCCAGCTTCGGATAATGTAGTCGAAGATTGTCTGTCCCGTCTGCCCTTAAACTCTGTAGAACTGCATGACTGTTGCCCCGTCTGTCTTGCATCATCAGCTTTTACAGCTTGATCATGAGGCGCATCAAGGTATTGCACGGACAAAATAATGCCTCCGTGAATTTTATTGGTGACCCAAATCAGACTTGTCCATTGAGCGTTTCATTCGGGAGTGCTGCATTTGTTGGGAATCAGACAAGCGCTTGACTTTGCGTAATGTTCCAGTTCAGTCAGTTCCCTTCCCAGCACGACCTTGGGATCGACTGGCTAATGACATTATAGGCCCTGTTGAGACAATCGACAAACGTTATGTCCTTTGCCTCATGGATTACCACTCCAAATGTATTGAGTGCACTCAGTGGCGGTTTAAGGGACTGCGGGTCCTGGAGCCAAAATCATCTGCGGGGCCCTTGTTCCAAGAGTATAGACCAATTCACGCTTTCAGATGCATCATGGGTAATCAGGACACTTATCAATTGCAAATGACGGAATGGCCTTTATTTTGATGTTATTCTCGTACTTTCTTTTAGATTTAGCATCGTTATGAAGCATGTGCTTCGGATGTATATAAAAGGGGGATATTATTTACAGAGTTTTTTTTATCGATTTGCCTCAGTATCGCATAAAAATAACATTTCTACATGGCAAAGCACCTGAACGACTTCCTTGATCTCTCCTGCGATGAACTGTAGTTTTATCTTCGACAAAGAGCAATTCAAGTGGGCGGAAAGCATTCTGATCCTGCAGCACTTTATGATATAAGTGTTATTGGCCAAGCTGAATATGGTCTGGTTTTTCTTTTTACTCTGAGCCTCAAAATATACTTAATAGTTTGCTATATTCGTAGACTACCTTACAGTGGCGGATTGGGGAGGCCTTTACTTTTGATAAGATTACATCATATTTCTCCAAATTATCTTCCAAATTATTGGGGGTGCATACCCCTTTTGCCTCCCAGGTGTCTACTTTTTAGGCAAAACGTTAACCATAGTGAAGAATTTTGAATTTTGAAACGTTAACCATAGTGAAGAAACAAACGCATACATAGTAACATAGTAATTTTTGACAACAGTGATAATGGTTTCTATGGAAAGGTAAAAGAAAGTAGACATAACAGATGGAATAATTTCATGCTTATAACCATTGTTTCTGTGCAATTTATTTTATCTTGTTTTAATCCTGTGCACTTAAAGGTGTAACATGTTAGACAGAGCTAAACAAATTATAACAATATCATCTGCAAGGGGCAGCAGTGTTTACAGTAAAGTTGCGAATAAGAAAGATCAGGCCTAATACGCAGACCGCACGAACATACCAAACATTCTGATTAATAAAACACGGATATGAATTGTATTGACACTGAAAACCTTTTAAAACGCCAGCTCAAAGACGTTTAAATAAACTAATCTACCATAAATATAATATCAAAAACAACAAATGTAAACAACAGTAAGGCCTTGATTACAACAGGGTTTGTTAAATTCCATTTTTATTATATCTACAAACCAAAGAAAAGGCCAGACTCGCTTTTACAGAAAATCAGGGGGGTATTTATGCAAAAAAAAGAGAATCGAATTTTGTTTTAAATTATTATAAAGTAAAGAAAAACTAGCATGTTAAATACGCCGTGGCATGCAATATTTTTTAACCTGTGCATAGGTCAGATTTTTGGCTGGATCCGCTCCTAAGTTCTACTTGTACTGAATTAGATACCTGTCGTTTCATTGATTGTTCATCTATCTTCTACTATGATTAACTCTCTATATAAGTTCCTTTTATAAAAAAACACTATAATATACTCTTTGAGGCCTGTATGCTCTTCAGCATATATACGATGTTTTACGGTGTCCCAAAGCAAATACCTTGCCATATCCAAAGAGGACAAAAAGCTATACGACATACAGCAGTATTGTATCTGAAAGCAAAATACCTGGCAAAACAAAGCTGACTCAAGATATTCCATAATTTGAGGCTTATTTCATTAAAGAATAGCAAGCGTCCTTCTCAAGCAAATGCTAAGCAACGGTTTTAAAAGGTGGTTTTAATATTCTAGTTGTCATTCCACTTAATTTTAAACTTATGCATTTCGTGAATCAATATGTCTACAGGCAAATTATAGAGATCTTTTAAGACAATAATTTTGCAAGCCACGCTAATTGAGTTTGTTTGTCCTAATCAAAACTTTATTCTGTTAAGTGAGCAGTGAATGAAAGAAGAAAGAAAAGAATGAATGACTCAAGTTTAAGAATTAACCGCAAGGTACCCTAAAAGAATACTGACCATAACAATATCTCACTCATAGCATGAAGGGTCGTATTTCGCAATGAAAACAAAACAAAATCTGAATGCTTATACCGTTGTATATTTAGAAGACACGATTGCTTGTTTAGATAGATAATATTAATGATGCTTAATTACTAACAATTTGTGTGGATCACCGCCTATATTCCCGTATTCACAAACAAACAATTCAACATCATTAGCTGTCGTCTTCTACGATTAGTCGCCGTGGTTTGCCATCACCTTTACCTGTGTAATGCTGCTCGTACCCATTTCTTGAGCTAATCAGTCCACTTCCCCTCCCCTCGTCTTCCCCTTGCTCTTCGAATTCCCACTGTTGTCTTTAGAATCAGATTTTGAAGGCGACCAGCACTTCCTCCGATGATGAAACCAGCATATCTAAACTTCCTCGTCATCGTATCTTCAAGGAATCTACTCTTCGTGATCTCAAGCTCTCACAGCTCTGTGACTGTATCTTTTCAGCTAATTCTCGTTATCCTTATCAAACATCGCATCTGGGATTGTATTACTTTGTTTCTCTTGCTGTTGAAATAATACCAGGTTTCACTACCTAAGCCGACAACAGAGAATTTTGGCCCTTCGCACTGTTCCGGCCCTTTCCTTGTTGCTTTTATCTTATATTCTTCCTGGAGAATATTGCTTTCTTAATCTGAACTTCCTTTGACATGCCTTCGCCTGATAGTACTACAGATAATTGGTTCCAGTACAGCAATGAGTCGTATTTTATGCTCAGCAGCTTCTGGTGTCCGCAATATCTCCATCAGTTTTGTATGCTGTACTCAAGAGGTTAGGTCATGCCTCTTTCTCTGATAGCTGTCAGCCTTCTTGTCATATTAATACGTAGATCATAAACCACGTGAGACTAAGCCATTAATAACATGGTTTTGTACACAATAAACTAATTACAGTCAGAGAGGTACATATTAGTGATGTAGGCATCGGTGATGCTGGTCTTGCTAAGCATGATTATAAAATGCATATAATAATGATTTTAAGCTTTCGTGAAAGCTAAGGACCTGCTAAGGCAAGTAAGGTAATTAGAGAGGCTGCAAAAAACCACGAAAATAACGACCAAGCCAGGGCACCATCCCCACCCCTAGGGTGACCCTGGCTTGTTAAGCTAGCATGTCAAGGAGGGCTATGTTTTGGCCCTTCTGCAAGAGTGACCCTCCAAGGAGGGTGACCTTATCTTCATGTAAACAAGACTTAAGTGGGTTGCACATTCTATTTGTTTTTTAACTTTAGTTACTTCTATGGAGAAGTCTCTTCCCATCTTGTAAGTTTTATGGCAACTTCACGTTGCATATTGAACAGCACTTCTAAGATTTGGACACCAATGCATATGTCTTATATTTTAGAACTGAGCGTAGTCTGCACTGCAAATCTCAGTACCATGTTACGTGCAGCCAAGAAGTATTATCTTAAAACTTTTAAATAATGACTTATCGATGACGTCCGTAGTAGTTTCTTGGCAGGCAGATAGATAGATAGATAGATAGATAGATAGATAGATAGATAGATAGATAGATAGATAGATAGATAGATAGATAGATCGATCGATCGATCGATCGATAGACCGACAGATTAGAAAGATAAATGTTTGCACGTTTAGAATTTTTCATGGCTTACAGTGCAATCTGAAGAGCTGCCACGACCTGTAACATCACAATCAGTAGACTGTGGAAGTTTCAGGCTTCTACAACTCAAGCCAATTGACACATGTTCTAGTCGAGCATTCTCTGACACTATCTTCCATTGATACATAAAATTATTACACTTGACTAGTGGCTCTGTGCCAAAATATTGACCTGTTCTGATGTAGATGCTGTTACTTGGAGCTTTGGAAGTTGGTCTAGACATTGTTTTCTTGATGTTGATTTTGAGAGTGAATTGTCTCCTGCACTTGCAATTCTTATCATTTTAAGATTGTATGTCTTCGCACTGAGTGCATGAAAAGCACTGTTGTCAACAAAGGACGTTTTTTCCACAACTACTATCTTCACCTGTAGATTTAAGCGTAGCTTATGACTTAGTAAAAGGCATATTGTTATGTGCTAAGATAAAGGCATAGAAATATACACAACAGATTTTCTTTCATCCACACATATTGCGCAATGTCCGTTTTATCTCCTGCAAATGATCCGTGACGTTGTTCTTGGTTTTAACAAGACGAAATTCTTCCTTCAAATTTGGTGCTCGTGGTTATTACTAGGAGAATTTTTATTGGCGTTGTTATAAAGAGATTTTGGAACTCTTTAGATGTCAATATATTCCTGAAGAGTCTACCATAGTCTCAGGGCAGCCATTGGAGAGGTAAGTTTTATTAAATGATGTGAATGTAAGTCCGGCTTTTTTAACCTTCGCAAAGGTTATGGATTGTTAGTGGAAGGTCATTGACATTGAACGGCGGTATAAAAATCTCAAGAAAATGACCAAGTTTGAAAAGCTTGGTTGTAATCGTCCTATGTGTTTACATTCTCCCGCACCACTGTAGCATCGAGAGACTTGGTAATATTCTTGAATTTCTCTTATAAAGTCGGAGACACTGGACATTCAGTATGGGAGTAGATGTAATCTAGTTATTGTCTTCTGCGCTCTCCGCTTTACTGTATAAGACACTAAGAAATGTCGCTGTTTTCTTTAGAAAACTTGACAAAAACTCTTGTTTTAATTGCTGTCAATGCTTGTGAGAATTGAATTATGAATCTGAGCGGGTTTAACGAGCTGTTATTACACAGTGTTTCTTTAGATCCTTGGAAAAGCTTCAGTATTTCGTCAGGAATTTCTTGTCCTCGGTATTTAATAAGTCCTCTTATGTCTCCCTAAAACTCTTCCAATCTTTGTACAAAGTCGTATCGGATCCTTCCAATGAATCTTGCTTTTCGCTCTCGTATGGATGCGTGAGGACACGATTTTCATCATTTATTATAGTTCGAAAATTACACAAGGCACGATCGATTTATGTTTGATATTAATTTGGAGTCACGTTTGATTTCATTACGTCTTTTTAACTCTTTCAGTATCTTTATAAAATAAGTAGAATAGTCCCATACATGAATTGGGTCATATAGCCACAAGGTGTGCAGATTTTAATGGAGCATAGTAATTAGATGGAATTGGCCATGGTTCCACTTTCATTCCAAATGACAAAATGTCTTGCATTAGGTAGAGCGTTCATAATAAACGTTCCATAACGATCATTTCTGTTCCATCAGTTATCTACGAGCTCAGCTATTCTAAATGATGGAACATTGTAAATCCTTTTGCTACTTCCAGGCATTCTTAAAAGAATCGTTCAAAGAAATTGTAAACTAATTTGTGTGTTTAAAAACGGTTTAAATCTTATGCTGGCTTGGAAGTTGAGATAAAAAAGCATGCAAAGCACGAGAGGTAATCTCAGTTCTTGGATGGTTTCTCAAAAGACCAACAGTCAGTAACGTGCAGGTTAATTTTTGTGGAGGTGACACCCTACATCGACCGTTTTCCATTTATTTTGCCATTAGAAACAGCTCAAAAGATGGCTTTGAAAATGTAAGCAAGGGCTGACACAGGGTGTATTTTCTTACTTACAGGATACAATCAAATTTTCTGTAGTGTAAACTGACTTCATAAGAAATATTCCAGAGTTTCCCGTTTTCTTTGCCTTGTTAAGGCACCTACCTCTCTGTGTGTCCTAAACAACATGCAAGTCCAACCTGCTGTTTTTGTCCCGTTACAGTTGTTCATCCACTGTCTATCTTCTTAGTGATGCTAGAATTAAGTTAGGAATTAGATTGAGTATAATTTCTGAACTAGCTTGAATTCAAGGCTCTGCATCGTACATACAAGACAGTCAAATTTTGGAGTACTTCCTGTTTTTCCATCAGCCTTTGGGATGTTGCTCAGGATATAGTCACATACATTAGGATTTGGAACACTCGAACTAAAAAGGCATGTTCTGCTTTGTCATAAAACAAGTCAATCCACGGCTTTCCGGATATTTTCTAGATTTTGTTTCAATTCAGGCTGGATGTATCTAGACATACTTTGCTTGCCATTTGACATGTCAGGCTCTGATACGTCTACTTCATTTGATTTTGAATACTTATTATGAAATTGCAGTCTATTGTTTCTTCTTCGCTCAAAAAGAAACAGTTATCTTTCAGTAAATATAGAATATTAGGTTGAAGATAACTTATAATAAAGACTGATTTTTGTAGAAAAAAATACCTGATGTATAGTTACAACCTTTGGGACAATGACGAAAAACAAACTTTTCTGAGGTCCATACGTCGTTCGTTTGGAAGCTTTACCAGGACCCAACTTTTACATTCCTTTTGTTATTTCCTTTATTTCCAATAAGTCTGTCAGTTTGATATTTTAAACTTTAAGCATTATATTCAATAATTGTTTTTAAGAGCCTATTTACTATCAACAGAAACAAATTGGTCATTTAAATCTGTCTTTTATTATTGCTAAATTTGTATAGGGTGTTTAAAACGTTGCTTACAGTAGTTTCCATACTTGGAATGAATTTGGCATTTTTTGGCTAGTCTTAAAAGTAATCTAATTAACAAGTAGTCTCTTTCTTTCCCAGGAGTATTGTTAGGTAATAATATGCAACTCTAATCTACAACTAACAATCAGTTGTTGTGTAGGGCAGATATTGCAAACAATCTTGCATTTTCATTTCCCATTCACATGCAATCGCATGTAAGAAAACTTTTTCCATCAACCAAGGAAGAGATCGTCCCACCTGTCTTTCTTGATAGGTTGTTCTTGATGCGGATGCTATCTGTCTTAAAATAACTATGCTCAAGAGCATCTATATGCAGCACGTAGCTCGTTTTAACCATTTAGACCCAGCTAGTGCGATGACTGTCTTGGGATATTCATTGGTTGGTAACATTTTCTTTTCGGACTGCTATCACAAACAAGGCGATATCACAAACAAAATCCCTTTTATGCCTTAGTTTGGAGGACAACTACTGATGTTTGACATCAGTATAGTCACTTCTTTCTCCGTTTTCCTTCATGAGTTTAGTAAGGAGTCATTTGTAACAAAAATAATTTTCGTTTTTATGATGCCTTAATATATTGTTAACTAATCGATGATTATTTCTCCTTCGCAGAATGGATGAGCAACTCCAGGACAAAAATAAAAATGCAGAAAAAACAGATGCAGAAGATGAACTGATAACAGAAGACATTGACCCTGACGATCCACAGTTTCAGTGCGGTTGGATGAAAGTTCGCTCTAAATTTCTACAGATATTTAACACACCAAGATGGTTTATCGTCTTCATCTCTATTGTTTCCTTCGTACAAAGTAAATGCTTTTAAGAGAAATCTGCTAAATTTTCCTTCTCTCTAATTGTTTAATAGAATGGTAAACGAAATAGTGGACTATTTTCCTTTATGAAACTTTTGGACCTTAAATAATTTCAGCGCAATGTCTTGACTCGTAAGATTCGATTGGAAACTTTATATTTGGTATCTGCACTTTGTAGATTTTATAGTTTTTACCTTTAGGAGAAATAAATAATTATTTCTTAATCTATCAACAACGATAATAAATCAGCCATTAAAATATCAATTTATGCTAAAAACTTTTTCGAAATCATTTTCACATTACAAGGTTAGCGACCACTACAAAGTAAGAGTTACTTGAGGCTAATGACAATGGTTGTATTTTGTAGAAGTTAACAGCTGCAACAAATCCCCTACTCGTGCCACTAAATCGTATTTCGAAGCCACCATTCCGGCTTTGATAAAAGCAATAACTCAACATTGTCAAATTATTGATCTTCATTGTTCTCGTAAACGAAATATATTTGTAACAATGACCCATCTTTAGCACAGAGGCTCACCTCTCGATATCTTACTTTTAAGGCAAAAATATTCTCTTCCGAAAGCCAAGAAAGGAAGAAGTGACAAATGGCAGCAAGCAGAATAGGACAGATGTATAAAAGAAAGCAAGAAGAAAAGAATGAAAGAATAAAAAGGAAAGGACTGATTAACAATTTAAAGGGAAATTATAGTGACGAAGTGGCGTGTAGAAAAAAGGATAAATAGAAGGAAGGAACAATGCAGGTCGCCAAGTACTATTGTACCCGTTATCACAGTTCACCAGGTTTGGTCTATAACCTGCCCCCCAAACAAAATAGAAATTGAAAAACTCAATGGGCAAAGGAAGTAAATTTCGCGGTTCTCTTATGGTATTTTATCCTTTTTAAAGTTGTCGTAAAGGAAAAGGTTGAGAAAGAGTGTTAAAAAAAGAATGTGTTGACAGTGAGCAGTGGTTCAATGTTTCATTTTCTAATGCTCAATTCTGAATCTTCATGTTTCTCCTTTGATGCTCATTTAACGGAAAGCCGTGGAAGATGCTTCTATAAAAACTGATTCCCATTATCTCCAAAAGTCTTAACATTTTAAGTAGAATTCTCTATCATTTGTTTGTAATTTGACCTCTATCCTCCAATTCCAACTGCAAAATCCAGAGCCAACTTACAGGTACGGTAATTCTAAATTCTATTTCAATATGCTGCTGAATAGCTAAAACTAAAAACAAAAGTGGTGCAATTCTTATCACTGGATGACACCACCGTATTCACGTATCGAAATAATCAATAAACTTTAAAAGTTCCATAAACCAAAAGTAGACAAATTTGTTGTTATACAAGAGAACTGAAGTCAAGGATATAATTTTTGTTTACAATATCACATACATGTCTATAGTATGTTAATATTCTACGAATTATTTCTGTTTAAAGCTGTAACTGTTTTTGATAGTCTTTCCGCTTTTTATTATTTTGAAATTTGTTGTAAATCATTTAAACTCCTTAATTGTTACTTGCTTCTTCAGTTGGGAAGCCTAAATCGTTTATGAAAATTGAATACCTAGTAGGATTATGTGATTAATCTTAACATTAAAAATTATATTTATTTATTAACTGCTTTTGAAAATGCTTTAATATCTTGTAGGATTATGTTGCTAATCTTAACATAAAAATTACATATATTTGATTTATAATTAAAAGAAAATGTTATGAACAGAAGTGAACACAATACATCATTTACCGAAGACAAAATACACTTGGTTACACTTATTTGTTTCAAAAGTCTTTCCGGACTTGCAAATTACCTCACTACTGCTTTCCTTCGTTTCTTAGAAAGTTATGTACCTCTTCAAACCTACTTTCCTGTCTGCTCAATTGCAGAGTTAGTTTCGTGCTTGACTATTTACTCTGTTACCTAGATATTTATTTGTTAGTTGAGCTTATGCTTAAAATCCACTTCATAGTTGCTTTCCACCATACTAACCGATTTACTTTTTAACAGGCTTACTAATCAATGGTCTCACAAATGTGTGCATACCATCAATAGAAAAAGAGTTTGGTCTCAATAGTAAGGAGTCAGGAATAATTTTGGCTTCCAATGATGTAGCTGGACTTCTCTTGGTCGGCGTGGTTAGTTATTTTGGGGCTCAATCGCACAAGCCGAAATGGATTGCGTATGGGTCCATCATCACAGGTAATGATAATGTGAA
>JANTCA010004247.1:0-10323 GCA_024741275.1 Chironex yamaguchii | reverse complement strand
CGGCTATATGGAATCCAGGCTTAACGGCCTTTCTCATTTATTAATGTTAGCTGTTACTAGAGTATTTGAGGATATATGTATGTTCTGCGAACCATTCATGGAGGGCGCCGACTAATTACCAGCTGAAATTGTCAAAAGTTACCAATTTGCCGAAAAAATGCAGGTTTAAGATTTCATTTGCCGACAGATGCTTTTTTAGGAGGGTGTCACTTACCCTACGCCCCCCCCCCCCCGGCGCGACGGCCCAGGGTTTAACCTATTATTTCTTGAATCTTATTGCGAAAATACACTTCCTAGCCACTAGTAAGTACCTACGGAGAACGCATACTCATTGATTGTTTTCTTAGCAGTGAATTCTCTACGTGATGACAACATTCGACTAGACGAGGTTTAAACATCTTAAGTCAGTAAAAACGCATGATGATAACTTTAATTTCAGTGATTGTTGCTACTTTCAATAGTATCTTGCGTTTGATACTCCATTTAACGATATGTCCTAAAAAGAAGCATTCAAAAAAATTTTCAGGCTCTAGCATGGCCCACATAGCTACCTAATGTGGACTGTTTGAATGTGGACGAATGAGTGTATACCCTCTTAATGTTTGCTAGAGAAGTAATTTAGAACTGGGCAACAATATTTTGCCTCGATACCTAAGAACGTCTGTTGAGAAAATAACTGCTGCCAAATTTCTTTTGGAAACAATTCTTTAGCACAAACCTGGAATTCGCCTTGAATTTTGCGACATCGCATTAAAAACATATTAGAATCTTTTTTCGTCTGACACTTTTCAAGAAAGCATAGATATATGGTGATCTCTTTAGGAAAAATATAAATCGAAATTTAGTTTCTTTTAAAAAGGTTGCCATATACAGATAGTTAGTTTCCTTTCTGACGATTCATACGCTGAAGAGTGTAAGACGAAAAAGGCTTTTTAGTTGCTTTTAGCGTAATTTCGTAAATTTTCAAGGCGATTTTCAACTTTTGTACCACAAAATGATTGTTCTAAAATGAAATTAATAACAGGCGACTAAACCAGAGAGCCTTTTGCATGCGCAATTTGGCCAGCTGCAAGCTGTAACCAAAGCTGATCTCCGACAGCACGACGCAGCAGCGTACGAGACAATTCGTCACTTTTGACAGATGTGTATAAGTTAGAATGCTCTCTAGGTATAATTTGAGACTAAATGTTTCAAATCTTGACTATGTTGGATACTGGCTACAAAACATACAGAGAGACGCACCACGTTGTGACATTCTACACTTTCAAAGACTTCAAAAAAACATGAAGTGGCGTCCGGAATACTGATGTATTAGTTAAGAGGCGAAATGACAAGCATGCTTCAACATAAAGGCTGCAGGGTATAAATACACCCTTGTAACTTAGTGGGAGAATAATCCTTTCTCTCTGTCTTTTTCAAAAGAATTTTGTCGATAGTCAAAAGTGTAAACCAATGAGAAACATCATGATGCAAGGATTGACCTATTCCTTATCTTTCCTAGTTAACTGAAAAACAGGGCTCCTTATTTCCAGGGAAGGAATCACCCAAAGGCAAGTAGATCGGACATTTTAGGTCACAGTGGTGATCCCGAGGCGACACAAATGTTTGATAAGGAAAAGTAACTCCCTCAACGTTTTTCAGTGACCCTTTGCTGTAGATCCACCCACGACCATAAATTGAGGTTAATTTATAAAAGAGGAAGTGGGAAGCTGAGCCCAAGGTAGTCATCCTGAATGTCAAAAGTGCTCTTAACATGTCTTCCGTTTAGTGAATTATTTCTTCAAAAGATCTACGTCCATTACCAACCTATTAGCAATACTCGTCTAAACAGCTACGAGCATCGTTTAATAAACAGTAAAGAATTTAACGTTAAGTTGCATGTGTCTTCATCGTAGCTGTTATGATAAATGATTCACATACATTTGACATCCCAAAAGAAGCTCTTCTTCGTTTTCTTCATGGTAACAAATCTAATTTCGCTTGATTAATTATAAAGTTGCGTGACACAAGTCAAGGTCCCTGCTGAGATGATGTTTCCTTTGTTTGAATCCTCCAGCGGGAGATCATTTGAAAAACAGTTAGGAGAAATATTATCACTATGAAATTGCAAGCACTTACAGGCTGTGATGCAGATGAGAATACATTTATCCTTCCCACAGTAATCCATCAAGACACAAACCATTGCCTCCTATTGTCTCCCTTCTTGCTTTGCGTCTAGTTTTTTTGTGGTTTTTTCCTTTTTCTTCTCTCTTGTTTCCTTCTTCATTCCCTAGTGAGCACCATATACACCTAAAAGCATCATACTGTTATTATACGTTAAGAAAAATAACGCATCAACGAGTTGACTTGTCAAGGTTTTTTGACCCTTTATGACTGCATGTTTGGTTCGCATAAAAATGAAAGTTAAATTATCGAAACTCAGAGAAACAAAGCGTACGTCCAGGGTGGGGATTGGAGCAGGGATGGCGCCAGGGAAGAAATGCTTGGGGGGGGGGGCTGTAATGTCAGAGTGCCGACAGTGAGTGAACCAAAAAAGTTTTGTGGTAATTCAAGTTCACTGAGATGACAATGCAACAAAGAAACCTGGAAGTGAAAGTTATGAAAGTGCCGACAGCGCTTAAAATTTTTCAAACATTGAGGTGCCGACGGGGGGACTCGATGGATTTGTGGGGGCTCCTACCCCCCAAGCTCCCCCGGTGGCGCCATCTCTGGACTGGAGTCACCACCATCTGCGATCCGGTTAAAATGCTTTGGCCAGTGAGCTACTGGGACGTTGTTTCTCAGAGGTGAATTAAGGATGTTGTGATTTGCGAATTGCGTTCCTACAAACAGGTTAGCTAAACCGATGGTCTACCTACTGCTTACCATTTATCCTTTGCCTCCTCTTATAAGTAAATCTCTAAACACTGATTAATGATGGGACATCTTACGCTGACAGTAAACTATCAGAATTTAAGAACAGGTCTTCAGACTAGAATTAAAAGAATCGATTAGCAATAATTTAGCACGAGACTAACATTTTGTTAAGCGTATGCTTGACAGAGACTACTCGTATATTTATTTACATGACAGTAACAGCACAAACGACATTTTGATAAAAGTTTACAGTGGCGTGATATTCTGTCGACATGGGGCAGTGGCCTGTTCCCAGAAAAATAGACAATTCTAAGATCAAAATTTAAATTCTTTGAAATGAAAAAGCAAGTTTTGAAACGAGTTTTTCATGACCATCTGCACATCATACCATTTTTATTAAAGGGAAAAGGCCTTTCGACTAACAGTGTAAGTGATATACAACTGCCTAATAGCGACAAGGCAGAGCGAAAAAAGGAATTTTATGTAATAATGACAAATCCCCAAGTAAAATTGACAAATTAACAGCCGACTTTCCTTACTTTTTCTTTTCTCAGCCATTGATATAAGGTTTCCTTGTTAAGCTGATTTACAATCGTACTTTTTATAATTTCTAAGAAAGTACTTATTGTTGCCGCAATTAATATACAAGTAGTTAATACAAGTTCCAATTCTCAATCATTGCATTAAGGATGCTCTCAGTCCATCAATTATCAATCGATATTTTGTCTTAGTCAGTAAGATAAGTCATCCGTACTTTAATGAAGAGCTCCAGTTAATTGTAAAATTTTCAAAATGATGTAGTAGTGGGGTAGTAGGTATCCAATAAAGTATTAAATTTGTAAATTTGCCTCCCCTTTAAATGGAAAAAATAATCCATCCGCGAATATCCGATCTACAAGGCCTTAGCTATGAGATAGATTTGCAAGTGAATTGTAAACAGTATCAAAGTTGAACACAAGCAATGGGTTCTCAGAAAGTCCAATAACTGAAATTTTAAATGTTGCATGCCAAATCGTATGCAATTGATGGAACGGCAGGAAACTACCTATGCATAAGTAGCTGGTTAGGGGTAAACATATGGCATTTCTAGCAGTAAATCGATAGCATACCAATAATATCCTGTTTAAGTGGACGGAAAATTGGTCTTGGTTGTGATCAAGAGACGCAACTTGTAAAATGGAACTTGTTTCCTTTGTCTTGTGTTAAAGCTTTAGTTTTTTTGAGTCTTTAGGTATGAATTTGGCAAATCATTTCACCACCGAGGTTTGGTGACGTTTTCAGTTATTGTCCGGTAAGGGACTTGCGACGAAGAAGCGATTATTTAGTCGGGGGTATCAATCTTTACTCAGCTTTTATGAAGGTTGCTATTTTCCGTTGTAGCTTACCAATGGACAACATCTCTTGTTATGTGATCAAGGTAACATCGATGTGCGGAGTTCATATCCTCTAAAACATATTGTGCATTTCAGTTTCAGTCCAACGCGCCCTGATTCCATACTTCAAATTACTTGACCTTGATAATCGAACATTGTTCTGTACCTACTTTCTCACGTATTCTGGTAATCACTGTTATATAATGCGCGAGATTACTATTGCTGTAAATTTTGTAAAGTAAAATTTCGCCTTCGTCCACGAGACTTTCTATTGGGAAGAACACTATCGAACACAGACCTCGTACCTGATTATACGAGATTTTAAAATACTAAAAGTCAATAGCTGACGTTAAGCTGCCCTGCAGAAAAGCCTCTTGTTAAAACTAGTTTTAGAGCTTGCCAGTTTTCCCAGGCGCATTGGGCCTTGCAAGGTTAAGTTAATTTTAAAGTGTGACCTCTGGCTACTACGTGAGCTCGTCTACACCTAATAGTAACGCGAAGTGTCGATTTTCGTCTTGCATGGTAGATTATAAAAGATTGACGTTTCTTTGGAACAAGGAGATGAAAAAAGATGTAATGTCGTGAGTGATTTGTCACTGGTGTTGGAAAACCCATCTATAAAACCTCGGCAAGACATTTCTCCGGATGAGTCAGTCTTTCAATGAGATGCTTTTGAGCAAATAGAATTACTTTGAGTACGCCGGCTGAATGAAAGTCCTAACAGAGGTGTTGGCAGCTTGTGGCTAGGTAATGATCTATCGCTATTGGTTCTTGAATAACCTTCATTGACGCTTCCGGAGAAAATGCTACGCGTTTCTTTATTTCGAGAGAATAAGCTAAATGATGGATTGGGGCTGTTGCGATCAAATAACGAGAGCGAAAATGGATGCTTGTTCTCAAAAACCCTGCCTTACATTTCACTGCTCATCATTGGACAGTAAAGAAGCTTATTATACTTTAGAAACGTAAGGTTCCCTGTGTCATCTCTTTGACCCAAGGTACGATTGATTGTGTCCTGGCTCAACAACATGAGCTCTCAACCTCGAAATTAGATCTGCCTTTCCGGGGATGAACGTAAGTGACCTGGGGCAAGTGACCCTTTACAGCAGAGAGAAATGTGACGTCATGTTTACAAAGTGACGCGTGATGTGCAGAATGTATCAATTCTTGTACACCTTTTGGTAGTAAGGTTGCCAAATTTATAAGAATGAAGAGTTATCTGATATAAAATTACTGAGTTTTCTCTTTTGACATTAACAAGGCACTACAACAAAGCATTGTATTGTGCGGCCTAGTCTAGTACATTGGTACAGAGCAATATAGCACATCATCCCGGCAGGGTAATGCGTAATTTGTTTCGTTATGGTATAGGATAAGATGCTCAAGTAAAGTATAATATTAATTGCAATATCATGACGTACAGTATTGTGGGCTATAACATCATTGTAAACTACGATATACAATTGTGTAGTATAGTACAATAAAGTACAGTGTTTCCAGAAAAGAACATTATAGAACAGTATAGTTAGCACAGTACACTTAAGTGTGAGTTTAAGATAGTATTTTATAGAATTTCACATTGTGTTATAGTTTAGTGCAGTATACTACAACATAGTTTAATGCAGTATGGTATAGTATGGAACAATGCAGTGTAGTACCATATCATATAGTATAGCATTGTATATTATTATATATTAAAGTATACTTATGTGTAGCACATTTTGAAACAATAAAGCACAGTGTAGAATAGTATAGTATAATTATAAATAGTACAACATAATATATTAAAAATAATTTAAATAAGATTTATTCGTTAGGCTACCTACAACTTTTGGGTACTCTAAACTTTATTTTTAAAGGCGCTTTTTATGTTACCAAATTTATATAGATTCCGCTATGCAAAGGATTGAACTTTCATTATGAGAGATAAATAAGATGCCTGATGTGCCCCAAAACTGCTCATAAACATGTGAGTAGCTAGGCAATCGACCATGATGAAAACTGTTGGTACTCGTACAAAACTAGATAAATGTTTGGAAAATTCCTTCACACTGCTTATATTCCCAAAATATGACCCAGGAAACCTCAGTTTGATCCACAGGCCGCCAAAATTTTGCTGTCATACCGTTTGGTCTGACACTAGGAAGGTTTAGATGCAGTACGAGTACGACTACGAGTTTTCAAGTGCGCAGCTGGTCTGCGCAGTTTATATGAAAATCACCATAGAAACTAGACCTGAGGGCAGTCGTTCAGGACGACTTTCTTCAAAAATCTCTTCGTGGAATGTAGAAGGTTGGCAAATTAGTGGTTATTAAGATTTCATGTACAAATTTGTTAATTGACAAAGAATGTCTGGACAAACAGGGACCACAGAGCCGTCAGAAAGTAGGGGGGCTAAAATCGAGCGAACCACCTAAGTGGCTATTTTGACTCTATTATTGACCCCACGATAACAGAAAGTAATCCCTGCAGCACTTTACTAGGGCTTAATACAGATGCCGCCTTTGAGTCCCAGAAAAACTAATCTATCATTAGCGAATTCTTTTCAACTCTTTCAAACATTATTTTTCATTTTTGGAAAAAGTGGGGGCTATAGCCCCCAGCCACCCCTGTTCCGCGGTGCCTGACAAAGAATAAAAATGCAAGGAGAGCTTTCAGGAATAGCTTTTCAAAACTGTTGAAAAATGAATTTCCGAGGTAACCCAAAGGCACAAAGTGAGGAATGTCAATTTTGTCAAAGTCAAGTTGACAGGACTCGTCTTCAGTCATACTCGTCATATCGAATCTTGGGAAACTTCACCAAGGAAAAGCAGACCCTCCAGAACTTTTTCTATTTAATTCTTTTACGTCGGTTTCATCGAGTACGTCCTGACAATAAAGGTACGCAGCTGTTGCTAAAACGTCCGCCATTTTGGCTCAGTAATTGTCGCGAAATCTAAGCACTACAAAGAGTCGGTACGAATACGATTTCGACTTCTTAACTACGTGTGTGGGGGGAGGGGGTAATCATGGTGGATCTAACCCTCTCTACTGTCTCTGCTTTTAACAGTATAGAACATCAAGGCAACTTTAACCAGTGTGAGGGAACAAAGTAAAAGTTTACAAGAAATCAACTGCCCTCGATCCCTCATCATCGTTGATCTTTGACAGGATATCCTACAATCACATACCTCGACCTACTTTGTATGGATACTTTGCATGAATACCGGCCGCCCTGATAACCTTGCAAGCCTGATACAGGATCTTGCTGAATAGTGAAGTAGACCCAAGTCTGCGAATACATCTTGCTCAGATGACAATGTCCGGCAATACCCTATTTACAACGGAGCTTGCGCACTACTGGTATTACAAACTCGAAAAGAGAGTATAAGTATTTTGGGAAGCCAAAGGTTTAGTTTCACTTTTGAGCCACATGTTTTAAAATGTACAATGCGTCTGGCCTGAAAGTAAACCCCCCACATAGAACTGCTTACCAATGGAAGCAGTATTTTCATGGACGCTTCAGTTGTCGATCTCCGTTGGGTCTTTATTAGTAAATTTTTAGTGTTCTGTTTACAGTGGCGAATCTAGGAAGAGACTACAGGTGCTCGACCACCCCTAAAACTTTCAACCGTAAGGTTTAATGTTTGCATCAAATAATTTCTTTTTGCATAGTATGGATGATTTGCAATGCCCACCTTATATTCAATGGTAGACAAATTCACATGTTACTTCACCTGTATCCCTTGGTATTGACGCCTGGTTGTACGTAGTGGTGAATGTCCATGGCCACTTCTGGTCATTGCCGTCTGCTTTGTCCAAGGATCATATTTCCCAAGTTTTCGAACAACCCCCGGTCCAAGTTTTAATTATTCCATAGCTGACTTTAACCAATCAGCGACCAGGCTTGAGCACCCATCAATGGAAAGTAGCTAATTGGTTTTCGATTCTACGGGTGCTCACTTTTGGCTGGAGCACCACCTATTGTAAAGCGTAATTCAAACTTTCACTCGTATGCCAAAAGAACGCTTTTAGAAACTGGACTGAGCAAAGTATCAATATCATCAGGGTCAGAGCACTTCTCAAAATTTAAGCTGAATCCACCCCTGAACAGCTAGCCAGTTCACTGTATTCAATTGATACTACTAAGGTATTGTATGCTATTCTGTTACTGAAGTGCAAGAAATAGGTGTCATCTTGGAAAGTATTTTGTAGCTATTGTTTTCAGTGCTGGGACTCATGCTTAAATACATCGAATATTCTACAGTTAAGTCCAAAGCAAGAAATTATATTCTGTTTCTAAAAGGGAACAAGGTCTGCATACTATCCTACACTGAGTCGCTTTGGTGGTTCACACCTTGTTGCAACGTTGTTGTCAGTACCACAGGCTTTACATGTAGCGCCACTCTTTGGCATTAGTATAGTACACCACTGCTCCAATTTGGCCTCAGCGACTTAAACAAAAAAAACCCCTGAAAAACAAAGCAAGATCCTATAACTCGATATGTTCCCACATTTTTCCCCGCCCTTTATTTGATTATGGTCATTCGTTTTTATCCACACAATGCCTCGATTTGAAATCAGCCTCATAAATCACCTGCTGTAAAAGGCGGCCTAGTTGCCTGTTACCCGATGTCCGGTGAAGCCTGGATAATGAGGAACAAGAAGAACAGTGCCGAGTATTCGAGCAGGAACGGAACGCCATGTTTTACACTAAAACGGATGGCTGTGGACAGAAACAAGTTTGTAGAGTTTTGCGAACAGAGAGTGCAAGACGATTTCTCTAAGTTTTAATTCTGGTGGGTAAAGTCTGCGTTAGGTAAAATTTTCGAATCAAATGAGCTTTCAATCGCGCCTGGTCCAAAATTAAGTCTCCATTGCTTGCCATTCTTAACAGGCTCAGCCGTTGTCAGTAACGTTCAAGAAGATTAATTGAAATATGGATTGTACCGTAGTTTAGCCAACAGTAAAGAGTCATTTTCTTCTTAAATGTGTAGTTATACTATCCTCGTATTTATTCAGTGGCAGGCCGCGCCGTGGTATGCCTGTAGCTCTCTGTAAAATTTGTTTTAATTCTGCTACTACACTGTGGAAGTACCATCACTAACGCTTTGAGGGACTTGGATTTGGCATGAGGCTAAAGCAGGCATATGTCAGGAGAAGCATTAAGGAGTACCTACATTGTTTAACATTCGTTACCACTAGATAAGCATTAGGTCGACAGTTTGGAGACCCTAATTTGAAGCTGTGTTTATCACTCAGTACAACTTTACTTCATCCAACAGTCACAAAATCGATAGAAGAATTGGATTTATCCAAATATTCAAAAGAGTACTTTTCACTTGAAAATCCATTTTTTCAAAGCTCTCAAGTTTCTGTGTAGAACTCTTGTCGCGATTAAAACTCTAGAACGTGATGCCCTTTGCCATCAAAGCGCAAGGAGATTCAAACTACATCAATGAAAAATTGGCAATCCTGAATAGTCGTCCGTTGGGTATTTCCCAACCATTATGGTTCAATTACATTTCTTGAATTTATCAGATTACATCTGTTATAAACTTGAATCCATAATTCCATATAACAAGAAAAGGTAAAAGAGTGGAAATAACATCTACTTTGGAAATAAGCGACGACTCTTGTCCATATTCAACACAAGGCACAATGAATATTTTTTCATACATTTGGATAAAATCTGAAAGATTTTATCTTCCTAATGTTTCTTCGGTTGATAATAAACATTTTTCAATTTAGTTCCAGTATAAATAAAGATAACTATGCGTACTCATGTCAATTCAAAGACTAAACTAAAAGTAGAAAAGTACTTAAGCTCCATTATTACACTGTGTCGCTCTTAAATATGTGCTAAAATTTCTTTAATCTAGTTTTCCCCTTAAAATTCATCCTTTAAACGATGTGATGCCTAGAAAAGAAAATGAGAACCGTTATATCTAGTCATTGATAGATACTAAACATTCTGTTGCAGTATAATTTACTTCATACAGAAAATCAGAATCATTTACTTCATAAGGAGCATCAGGATCATTTACTTCATAAGGAGCATCAGGATCATTTACTTCATAAGGAGCATCAGGATCATTTACTTCATAAGGAGCAT
>JANTCA010004246.1:0-10324 GCA_024741275.1 Chironex yamaguchii | reverse complement strand
TCAACTTCCATAATATATCCCGTAAGTGCTGAGTGCTACGCTGTGAAGCAGAATGTACCATTTTCAAAATATTTGGTGTGCACACTTGTGATGATGTTGAAAACTATGAAGGGCCCCTTAATGATCAACTAGATGTCTCTAATGTGAGCAATCTAATCAAGTTAAGCAGAATGTATTACAACTTAAAAACTATGACTGTATGCCACTGTTGACCAGGAAACCACTCTAAGAAGCCGAAAAATTTAATGTTTTAACGAAGAGGATGGAGATGATGATGATGGTGGTGGTAATTAATACGGAATGATTAGAATTGATAAAACGATTACCTCTATTGCTTTTATTTTTTCTGAGTTTTAATTACATTTCAAAATAAGCTTAATACAGGCAAGCTAAAAAGCACTTTTTTCTTAAGGGATAACGAGGACAGCTCGTAGGCCGTTTTACTCTTCTTCGTGAGGGTAACCGGGTTGCACAACTCAACATATGGCCATCAAGTTCCACAGCTACATCCCACGAAGGTCAGCGCGAATATGAATTAATGAATTTCACACCTGTTTACCAACCAGATTCGTTTCTGTTAGTAATAATAAATTAAGTAAAAAAGGATCACCTTCTAAACTGTGCTAACTGAGCGCACCTAGAATACATGTGCAATCAGTTGCACAGAGATTTAAACCGTGCAGATACTCAATTGTCATTTGGCATTTGCAAGTGGTAAAGTTCCTATCTGCCTATTTTCTTATCCAAATATCAGGACAACGAACGACTTGAAAATATTTTATATAACTATAACAAATATAATTGGACTTGTATATCATAGTTCACTTATGAAAGATAAGCTTAAATACAACTTACCAAGACCATCTGTTTCGAGGTCACTGGCATCGGAACGACGACTTAGAGCCCTTGGCATAATGAGCAGCTTAAAGTGGTGTATTTCGAATCAAACTTTATTCTATCCAAACAAAAAATATGATGTGAATGGCGACATAAACCAAGTTTCATATACTTTTATTAAAACTCTTCAACACGAGTAAAATTAGGTTAGTTTCATCTGAGTTTGCATCCAACAAGTATATTAGAAGAATGAGAAGCTGCTGACCTTTAAAGTCGCGGGCGTCGTTACCCAAATAAACAAATGTGGTGCTCATGGCGACTGACTTAACATAATAGAGACAGAAAAACAAACTTCTCGCACAGATTCACGTATCGAACGAGGCCTTTTCGTATGACTTTTTCAGCCAACCATTAACAGATGGATTGCTTCCTTTCCAAATAGAAGGTAAAATTACAATCTTCTTGATGCAGTTGCAACGGATATTGTTCTAGGACAGATACTATGAAAAAATGAAATTTAACTCTACCATCCTTTTCAAGGAGAGAACGATCCATCTCCGAATTTTCTACCTACAATTCGACCTACGGCCACAATTCTATCGCATGAATAAGGTCTTGTAGGTCGAAAATTCGTGGACTGATCTTCTCTTCAAAAGGACGGTAGAGTTACAAATTCTATTTTACTGGTTGTATGCCAGTCCCATGGTACTGTATTTTATGAATGGAAAGAGACATGCCTTAAACTTGACAAACTATCATTGTTAGCCTGGTTATTATCTTTACTAGTAGATTGCAATTTTCATTTCCAAACTATACTTAGAACCGTACATTTTACAGATTAGTTTTTCGTTTTACTTTAGTCTATAGATCCTTTCAGTCTGACGTCATACAACCCGTTTTCAATGACAACCAACGTGATCAGGGTGAAAACAAACTAGTTCCACTCCCGGTGAAAGATATGCACTTCTCTACCACACATTGCGTTATCTTGTATAGTTTGATCGTTGTAAAGTAGCTTTAGCGCACAATTATTTGAATTTCATCAAAAAACAACTTAAGGGTAAGATTCACTAAAAAGCTGCAATTTGAGACATGTTTAGCTTTAGGATGTGTAGTTTTACTCTAATTTTGATAATGTACAAACTTATTCGGTTGATTTTAGCTATCAAGTAATTTTTTACATCTTCAAGAAAACGATTTCCATAGTTGAGTAGATTTGAGATACAGCAGCAAGATTACTCTCAAATATTTTAAACGGCTTTTCATTTTTTCTCTGCCTCCATAGATGATGATAAATGGGCCGCTGAGTGACTTTAATGGGTAACTTTTGCATAGAGTTGCTTTTCATATTATTTGCTTTTATTTGCTTACTCATAGCTTCGCAGTCAATCCAAAGTCGCCTTTCTTTATGAATTTGAATATATTTGCTGACGGTTAACTTAGAACTGAAACGGACCAAAGTTCTACATAGACACGGAAACATAAAGTTTTCTTTCATAAGGCAGATTAAACATTTTATTAATGTATGCAGGATGAATACCTTTATATTGAATGATTAACCTTATTTTAAGTTGTCTCGCCTTTTTGAAAATTTTCAGAGCATAGATAAACATAGTTGCCTCTTTGATATAAGGCACTTCCATCAGAGTTCACTCGCTTCACAGTCTGACATACTTTCTCCATTTCCTGCTATTCTTGGTCTAGTTCGAGAAAAACTTGAAAACCGATATACTTTTCCATGATGTTGTCATTTGCACATTCCAAAGTAATAACGGTTTTGGGCATTTTTCACGCGAAGTTTGCTCTGATGCTCACTGTAACTTACTCAGTATAGCAACCGTTATTTGTTTTTACCCCGACAATGCTATGCTCTGTATTCGAAGCGATCGCAAAAGTTCTATATTGACTAAGTCGAAACGTGTGTGACGGCGTTGCTCTGACACACCAACCTTGTGTAGTTACTATGCAAAGCGATAAAAAATGCTACGCTGCATGGGATGTGCATGTCTTTCGCTTTGGTACTTTTACTTGTGCAAAAACGACCAACAGGCAGACCCCAGCTGCGCTATAAAGACGTTTGCAAGAGAGACCTGAAGGCCTTCAGCATTGACCAGAACACTTGGGAAACCGTTGCCTCAGAGCGCTCAGCTTGCAGGCAGATTGTGCAAAAAGTCATTTCCAAATTTGAAAAGTCACTAGCACAACAGTCTGAGGCTAAGAGGACCACAAGGAAAAACCGCATTCAGACAGAAAGTCCAGCGTCAGACTTCGCCTGCATTCAGTGTTGGAGGGATTGCCACTCCCGCATTGGCCTGTCTAGTCACACCCGACGCTGCTCCAGAACCACCATAGTCCCTCGAGACTGACGGATGCCCTCCACTACGACGGTGTATCTGTGGTACTACCATACGACCATCCCGTTAATATGACCACCACGTTATTACCACCATTTTTTTGTGGCGGGAGCAAAAACTGGCTCGTTTTTAAAACCCCATATTTGATCATTGACATCGTTTTTGAGTCCTTAGTCGTTATTTTCTTAAAAAATCACCCTGTTAGTGCGACCCGTCAAAGGGATTGCTAACAATCTGTCAAACAGTAACATATAATTATATTATTAATCGTTTCTAAACGTGTATTGTAGTACAATGTAGTTTAAAAGCATTTTGCACTAAACTTTAATTTTACACTGGTGTCATATTAACCGGGCTACACTGAGTTACATTTTAGCCCGCTACGAAGAGATACCTCTTTGTTCAAATGACGCTGTTGGAGCTAAATCCTGCATGAACGACAGACTTTCCCCCTGAATAGACGTAGAATATTTGTCTACGGACGCCGGAGATTTGTTAGAAACGCCCCACGATTGCAAATAGGTTAATAGCAGAGGCGTTTGATTTGCAGTCATGGGACCCAGGCCAAAAGCACTGAAGGTCATCCTCATAACCTTACTTTTTTCCTCTCTGAACTCTGGGTATCAAATCTGATTCAAGAAATCTTCCAAACTTCCAGGGTTTGTTTTTCTGGTATTACGAGCAGGTAGCGTGTTGATACAAGATAAATTATCAAATCTGATTTTGTGAGCATGTGAAACTGCCTAAAATGTTAAATTTCTCCAGAGTAGTTTTTTGACTTGACGGCTTTGTGCCATTTATGGTCAGCTCTGCACTAGTATTTGGGTTGGCATAGAGTAACTCGGAAACTGTTACATCAACTGCTGTTTTTACAGTTGGCAATTCTTATAAATTTTCCAAAAAGGAGAAACACAAACATAACTTTTACGCTTTTGACGAAAATTGCTGGCTGACGAAATTAGTCACAAAAAATCACTTCAAACCTAGTCTTTATTGACGTTCTTTTTTCCAATCCCTTCAGCATTGAAGACTTCATTTGCTTGTATGCTTTTATGAAAGACCTACTTGTAATGTCATGGGACCTGGGTATTAATGACGACTGTGAAATACACCCTGTGGTAGCCAAGGATCTGGGTACTAATGTAAATTACGAAATTATGTAAAATATCATCTGTGATTTTTTGGGTTTATGTACGATATTACAACTGTGAAACTGGCAGTTTGGCTTCTTCATGCTATCCTCTCTGACCCTACCTGACATGTAAATACAACTAAGAAAAACAATAGAAAAACAATAGAGGAGGGTGACCCTACCTCCATGTAAACAGGGTCTTAAACATTCGTCACCGCAAAGACGACATTGATCTATCAATCATTAGAAATTGTCGACAATGCACAGTTCACTCGCGCTATTCTTTCAAAAATCGTTAATCGTAGCAGAATCACAAACTTTCAAATCTGTTGATAGTCACATTCGTCACTACTAACAAATTTCCCCAACCTAAATGCTGTGTATAGCAATAGATAAATAAAGACGCAAGACCACTAGAAACAGAACAGAGGCAACAACAAGTAGAGTTATTTCGCTTTTTTTATATCTAAACTAACAAACAAAACTCAATTATTTCGGTCCATTCATATTGTTGAAAGGAAATATTCCCGCACAAGAAATCCTGGTTACATTTTACAGCACAAATGTCCCTACATGATTGACTAATATATTACATGCTGATTTGTACCAATCTGAAGCCCACATCTTCAATATTCAAACTTAGAAATGCATCGATTATCTTGCGACAAGTAATACCACCAAAATGAGTACTTACTATATACAAAACATCCATAAATATGTACAAATGGAAACAATAAAAATAAAAACCCAAATCCATTTTCGAAATCAATGTCGTCCCTCAAGTTCATCACAAGTTGCATTTCGGGTATATCGTTTTCTAATTAGTTTCAACATAATATCTTACACAATTCTCTTGGTGTATTTGCTGTCTATCATCAATTCGTTTAAAATAGTCACACGTCAAGTGTGTCGTGGAGGGGATTCAGGGAAGCCATCCCCTTTGTTGAATTAAGTGAATTTGGAGGGGGGGCCTCAACCCACCAAATACAAAGCTTGTCAATTTCTTAACCAAGCAATGTAAACTTTTAGATCTAAAGTCAATTCAAGACTTTGTTGCCCGAGATTGCTAAAACTTCATTCCCATGTGAGATGGGGGTAGAAGTGGTTCACGCTTATAACTAGAATTATAATTTATTTTAATTTTGGAACTATTATTTAAATGCTCACGATAAAGTACAAACCGTAAAGAGAAAAATTCTTTGAAATATAAAAATATTCCCCCCAAATATTTTAACTGCACTTAAATTAAACCTGACAGCCTTGGTTAGAAAAGTAACAAAATGAGTAAGTAGACGTTACTGAACCAGTTTGCGATACAAATATTGTTGGTTTTGTCTTCCTTTATCAATCATTTCTATCGTATATTCTCTGTTATTTCTCTTGAACATAAATTTAAGCATTCGGTAGCAACATTGTCGCTTATCTTATATCATCGCTGTTTAACCTTTATATAACCTTACTTATTGCCAAACAAGAATAACTTAAATGATTTCATATAGACAGCAGAAAGACTCAATATTATAAGAAATAAAAAAATTACTAGGTGCAGTCAAGGGCGTGGTCAACGGGAGTTTCCAACAGCACAGCCCTCTTACTACATTCTTCGGACGTCACCCCTGACAGGAATTATTAGCTGAAAAATTGATACCTTGTAGGCATAAAACACATCACACTTGTAAAGTGTATATACCAATAGTCACACGACCTAGAGAAGAGGTAGATGATGGAGGTAGACAATCGGGGTTGAATGATTAATAGTCTTTCGACCTTTCCTACTGAGCTCTTTAGCTCAGTAGGAAAGGCGTTAGATTTGACTCGTGAGACCCCGGTTCGACGCCCCAGTGGTCATAATCATAAATCTAATTTTAATCAGCTTCGCAAGGACCCAAAGACACCGTTGTCACATCTCAGCTGACTTTGTACACATTTCAGCAAACAACAAAATATTAATTCCGCTGGCGGCTTTGGGACCGTCGTTCCTGCAGATAACTCCTCGTACAACGGGCAACGGCTCTGTCCGGCTAAATGCCGCAGAAACGACACGCCAGGGAAAAGGATGGGGAGCTCCTTCTCCTGACAGCTCCAAAGAAGACAACGGACCTGCCAGCATCGCCTAAATGCTGTCGCTATAAACAGCAGTCGTAGCTAATCGGTATGACGCAAATGGTCTTCAGACTGACTGGAGCTGGCCTTCCCCACCAGCGACCATCAAATGGAGTCCAGAAGATGCTTCGCAATAACAACAACAATAACATTAACAAAAAAATAACAACAATAACAACAACAAAAATAACAATAATAACAACAAAAATAACAAGAAAAATAATAATAACAACAACAATTGTATCATCGTACTTATAGTAGCATGACGGTGGGAAAAGGATCTCTTAAAGACGTAGCTCAAAAAAGCTCATGACTCAAAAGATGATCAACTGACCCATTTTTGTAGACTTAGGTCACTTTTTAAAACGCTGTAAGAAAGTGTTATTTGGACAACCAACAGGATTTCCTCTTGGTTGTAAAATAATGGTGTGAATGTCATAAGCATTAGCAAAACTGTCATATATTTTTCGAGGGGATAAAAACCACCAAAATCTAACACGACAAAACAAATAAAGTGTCCCACTAAAAACCCGAAAAAATCCCTACCAACCCACAACAGAAAGTACATCACAAAACGAGCCCTACTCATTACGATCTTCCGGTGATGCTTGGTTTAAGGGGTCTGTCCGGCTTACCTGTTGACGTAAGAACGGTATACTAATACAATCTATGGAAACTTCGTAACTAGAAAACCTCTCTGTTAGATTTCGAACACCAATTTAAAACTCCTGTAGCTGACCATACCGCAAATAGCAAGAATTTACAAGTGTAAGTACAATCAATAATATTTACATGTTCAATTCAGTGTGTCGTTTTTATTAATTTTACCTGTTACCTTGTAGTAGCAATGAAGACGTCATCACATGCTTTAATATGGGTCAACATGGTGCGTTACTAAACATGGCTTAACAAATATATAATACAGGGTAAATGTCTACCGAGTTTTGGACAGGAAGCCCTTAGTTCCACCATAGTCAATTGTCAATACAAAAAGGAGCTCTCAGGGCTCAGCTCTATGTACGTTGCCTGAAAATTTGGGTATCGGGGAAAAAATGTAGGAGAGTTTCCTGTGACAAAACTCCTGTAAATATCTCTACCAATCTATTCATCTCCTGTGTAAATTGCCTGGACTTTCCTCTTCAAGAGACAAGGGTGTGGTCTCCATCCTCCCCCCAAATATCATCAATACAGCTTGAGGGCAGGACCTTGTGGGTAATAGAATCAATTACATTCGAGGGACTTATTTAGACAAGGTTGATGGCCATCAATGTAATTGACTTGAGGTACGTACGAGCCTCCTCTATGTAACTCAATTTTCTCTGTATGATTGTAATGAAAGTTCCCTGCTCTAAAAAAGGAAACTGATGTATGCAAATGTGATCATTCAAAGTAAAAACGCAAAGGGCGTACCGTAGAGAGCACAGGACAGGTCGCACGCTACATGTCTTACTACTTAACAGATTTAATACTATATACATACCACTAAAAATGTACAAATGGTAACTGATACTCACAGAAAACATAATAAAATCATCACCCCAACCAAGCAACTGCATTTACACTGTTATAGAATTTACTACTGGCTGACAAAGCACCAATTGACTCGTAGTTTCCTTACTTTCTTAGGTGATGACAACATAGAAAAACATGGACTATTCTAGAGAGGCCAGACCTCAACCTAAAAACTCGACGAATTAAGCCTAGGTAGGTAGCTATCAATATTTCAGCAACCTCGATGCGGCACCTGATTAATTCTCGTCTGAAAGTGTGCTTGGTTTTCCCTCGTCTCGAATGAGAGTCTGGGTCCAGTCATGTAGCTTCCCGAATCTTAGCTGTTCAACTTATGAATTTTAAAATGTCTTACTGCAAACTGTACATTAACACGCAAACAAGCTGCACTCTACGCGATCTGGAGTTACAAACGATTAATCCAGGAAGGTTGCACATTGCATCGTGTTTTTGCCTGATGTTTTCATGCAATATTACTGTCTTGGGAAGGAACACGAGATTATATTTGCATACATATCATTTGTCTTTGCCAACTAGACCACATGTCCTTGGAAAGGCAAGGGGCCAAATTGCCGGACAAAGTCAGATATTCAAACAAAATATTTGCATCAGTACCATGTTGTTATTTACCTGGATACGTGTGGATGACAAAAGATTGGTCTGACGGCTATCTTAGTCTATTTTACCATATAACTAATTACAGCTTAGTTCTATGGTTGACTATCACAACTATCACGTCTAGTTTTGCCAGGATTACCCTGGCTATTAACTTAAATCTTTCTCTCTTATGGTGAGACATCAGGTTCTCACAATATTGGCAAGCACTCCACCTGGAGTACCTAACACCCCACCTGGAGTACCTAACACCCCACCTGGAGTACCTAACACCAACTGTCATGAGTACGCAAATCTTTAAACAGGTTACAATATTCCATATAAAAATACTACTAAATGGTCAGTAGTATTTCAAGAAATGCCAATGATTCACCTTCCACGCATGCTTGTAATTAACGGAATAAAGCTAAACTGGGCGAAACGTTTCGTTTCTCTGGCCACTTCTCTATCAAAAACCATAAAAACCTGAAACATTCGCATACTACTGTTTCAGAACTTAAGAACTGTGCTATTACACACGTATTACATGACTGAGAACAAGGGATCAAGATCGTTGTCCCAATAGCGGAATTGACACGTCCAGCCTGCTCAAATTCGGTTCCATTAGGGTACACATCTTGCATTGCAAAAGAGTAAGAGTATATTGCCACTTATCACTTACATGATGGGTTCATATGCAAATGGTCTCAATCCAATGATGCAGTATCATCCATGACGTAGACGAGTGCATGATGTGCATGGGACCATGATGTCCTTTATCGGAATTCATGATGATCTGGTCAACTCTATTTACTTGATAGAACAGAAGGCCAGGTTTGTTGTCTAAAGAGGGTATACAACAATAAGACTCTTCATTATAACTAAGACATGGCGAAAATGATATATATAGAGATATACATAAATATACATATATATACATGTATATACATATATATACATATATATATATTATAATACCTCAACAGACACAGTGACTTTTATATATTTGTCAAGAGTGGGCATTACTACAATAGCTGCACTAAGTGGGAATTCGTCTCGTGATACCAAGGACTTTGAATGTCCTTCACCAAACCTTTGTGCCGTGATGGCAGGGAGGTTTGAGTGTTGGCTTTTAAATCTGAGGATTGCAAGTTCGAGCCCGGTCGGCTCCCACTTAGTGCAGCTATTGTGGTATTATATATATATTCATACATACATTTTTAAAAATTAACAGCTTCTTTCCAGACAAACTCGAGTCTACAGCCAAACATCAATACAAAAATGACCAGTTGTTATATACAAAAATCTGTCCTGTAAACAAGAATGTACTGGTCATAGTTTTAGTTTCTCGTTGGGGATTTTCATAGGTTCAAAACCAGATATCAGTCTTGATTTTCGCTGTCTTTTTCCTCCTTTTTTGTTGCAAATTTACAAGATCATCCTACAAAAAAACACAGTTCCTGTCTTTGGAACTTACCCTTTTGCCGTTAAAAAAAAGTGCAACTGAAAGCGCCAAACAACTATAACTGAAACCACAATTCCTTCCTCCAGTGCGGGAGGGGGGTGTCAAATTTTCAGATTAGGGTGTGACCCAATATAGCTACAGGCGCTATGCCCCTATTGTGTATTAGAGATGTTACATGAGAGAAAAAAATATTTTAGGTATATGTTGCATAAAACATTTACTTTAAAAAAAACAGAAGTTACAAAAGCAACGTTACAGCAAATGTTGATAACAAATACTGTTGCTTCTACAGCAGAGCCGACACCAAGTCGTTCTGTTATGCTTATCTCA